>ML400861.1:19833-119232 GCA_005239525.1 Nicotiana knightiana
GGGGGGGGGGGGGTCCTAAATTTTTTAGCCTAAAGGATCACCCCGTGCAACATAAATAATATTCTGTAACTCACTCAAGGTGGGGTGTTACTCATATTATTCAGGGGGCACATATTATCATCTCCTGCTACCCGACTACTATCTTTAAGTTGTTTACCTAAAGCGCACTAGTCGGTTCTAAGTCGTACCCTACGCGTGCACTACATGTCCCATGCCTATGGTTCAGGAGGCATTTGGACCTCTATTTCAGGGTCATTTTAGACTTTAACTTAGGTTGCTCAAAAGGGAAAATACTAGGTGACATACAGAACATTTTGGACTTTCACATATAGGAAAATAAGGGCTCAAGTTAGCCTCCGCACTTAGAGAACAAATGCACGCGAAACTAATTAACATTGACAGTTGCATATTTGCACCAGTTAAGGTTGTAGAAACCTATAGGCAAGATTTATATGTGATACTGAATTAATGAGCAGGAAATTTTTATGCAAAATCCGTTCCTTAATACGATTTTCAGAGCCTACATAATTGCCTACTGATTTTAAGCATAAGGGATTAAACATATATGCATGATGTTTAGTTGTTTTATCCAGTAACTAAGAGTAATAATTAGGGCTGTGCACAGATCAGATCGGATTTAGCACATTTCGGATTCAGATTTCGGATTCTAGAAAATGCAATCTGAATCCAATCCGAATTATATCAGATCAGATCGGGTTTTAAAATTTAGATCGGATCAGATTTTGGATCGTATTATTATGCCTCAAAGTTACAAACTAATATGTATATTTTCTTTGTAAAAGAGGCAATGCATTAAGAAAAATTCATGTTTATGCAATTATGAGACTACTATGGTGCCAATATAGCTAAATCTAGAAATTATAAAGGTAATAACTTGGAGAAAGATGTAAAGGAAGTACTGACTATCCGAAATTAAAGTGTAGTATTTATACATTGCCTAATAATTTTGGATTTTGGATCGCATCGGATTAAATATACCAATCCGAATCCGATCCGAAATCCAAAATTTTAATAAACACAATCCGAAATCCGAAATCCGAAATTGAATGGATCGGTTCGGATTTCGGATATTCGATCCGAATGAACAACCTTAGTGGTAATCATATTTACCACTAGAATAATGTTCAAAATTACTCATTTAACCCTATAAGCATGCTTTCTAGTGATGACAATGACACAATGTTGAAAACTCTTGAAGAGGAGAATGGGATTAAAACTGATTCAAACCCTATAGGCATGATTTCTACAGTTAAAGTTGATTTTAGATCCTACAGACATGATTTCAATAATTTGTAAATATGGCAGCATGTAAACAGAATCCTGCACGCACATTGAGTCATACAATACCCTATAGGCATGGTTTCTAACAAACAGAAGTAGAACACAATCGAAGTAAACAAAATCCTTTTCAATTGCATTAACGCGCTCAATGCGATGGTAAGTATCTCCCCCCAACTTCCTTATATTTTTCACAACTGGAATAGTCTGATTGGTATAAATGGGATTACTCCCGTCTCCATGAATGATCACCTCTTGATGGTTCCATTCGAAATTTATAACTTGGTGCAAAGTGGATGCTACAACCCCACAACGTGTATTCAAGGTCGTCCCGGTAATAAATTATATGAGGCAGATATGTCGAGTACTTGGAATTCGACATCAAACCAAGTCGGGCCCATTTGTAAGCAAATGTTGGTTTCTCCGATCGTGGCTCTTTTAGATCCATTGAATTCTTTTACATTCATAGTTCCTGCATGTGTCTCATGCAATCCTTTGCGCAATCTCTTCAAAGTCGTCAACGGATAGATGTTGAGACTGGAACCTCCATCTATAAAACCCTAGCATTTGTCTTCACATTGTACCGTGATTTGCAGCGCCATGTTGTGGATTAACTCTTTCGGTGGCAATTCGTCTTCATGGAAAATGATCTTATGGATTTCCAATATTTGTTCGACCATGTTAGCCATTTCCCCGCTGGTAATATTGTTGGGTACGTAAGCTTCATTTAATACCTTTATCAATGCATTCCTACGTGCTTCAGAATTCTACAGTAATGATAAGATAGATATCTGAGCAGGGGTTCTGTTCAGATGGTCCGCTACAGATTATTATCTCGCTTGCACCTTTCTCCAAAGATCATCCGAGCCGGTTTCAACGATAGGCTGTTTGGAAGCGGCTTCTTTACTTATTCCCCCTAGGTGCTCACGTGTGTAGACTCTACCAGTCCTGGTCATCCCTTGTGCTGCACTTGTTTCCTCCATTTTTCCCTTTCCTTAACTCCTTTCTTCTGCCGCATAGTCCCATGGTATAACATTGGAATTAAAGGACGGTGTAGGTGCTACCGTCATAGTGAAGGGTGTGGTCACTTCTACTTCAAACGGAGCAGGCTCAACCACATGTGTTGTCACTTCCACTTCGAATGGAGTTGGCGCGGCTACTTCAACTTCGACTGGTGGCTGTATCTGTACCATAATAGGAGTGAGAGTGACTGCAGGTTTCTCAGGATCATCCCCTTCTTGAATGAGCCCAATTGACCCTTTCGGGTCCTATTCTTTATCAGTTTCTATCACATTTACCCCGTCGCCTCTATGATCCAGGAGGGGATTGTTGCGAACATTAGGTGCAGTCTCTTTTGCTTGTATAACCTTGGTATCAATTAATGTCTGGATCTTGTCTTTCAGAGTGCGACATTCGTCAATGGTATGACCCTTCATGCCGGAGTGGTAGGCACATGTCTTATTTGGATTGACCCATTGTGAGGATTTTTCCATGGCAACAACGGGAATAGGAGTGACATAACCAGAAGCTTTCAGTCTCTCATATAACCGATCGATGGGTTCAACAATAAGGGTGTATTATCTGGGCGGTCTGCGGTCAAAATTTGTTCTGGGTTTCTGATAGTTTTGGCGGGATGGTGGTGAGTGGTAGTATGCGGGCTGAGTATCGTAACTATGGTACGTGGTGTCGGGTTGTGGATATCTGGGAGGTGAATGTTGATATGTGGGTGGAGGTGTTTGGTATGTGAGAGGAGATTTCGGACCTTGGGCTACCATCATGGCCCCTACTTCCTTCTTCTTGGATATGACTCCTGATTGCAAGGCCTTGTTGGTAGCTTGTAATGCCTCAAAGTTGGTTACCATCCCGATTTTAATTCGTTCTTCAATTATTTCTCCCAATTTGATGATGTCGAAGAATTTGTGATTTTCGATAACTATTAACCTCTCGTAGTATTGCGGATCCTGAGCCTGGACAAAGAGTTTTTTCATCTGCTCTTCTTCCAATGCCGGCCTTACTTTTGCAGCTTCCGATCTCCACCGAGTAGCATACTCGTGGAAAGTCTCTGTTGGCTTCTTCTTAAGATTCTAGATGTATAAGACATCTGGAGCATTCTCTGTATTGAATCTGAACCGGTCCATAAAATCCGAAGCCATGCTTACCCAATTAACCCACTTCTTTGGATTTTGACTGATATACCAGGATAGGGCGTCTCCGGTGAGGCTCCTCATGAATTTCATGCGGATTCTTTAATCTTTTCCAACTCCTACGAGCTTGTCGCAGTATGTCCTCAGATGTACCTTTGGATCACCTGTTCCGTCAAACATTTCGAACTTGGGAGGTTTGTAACCCTCTGGCAGTTCTACGTCCGGCTGAATTACACAAATCTTCATAGTTCAAACCCTCGATGCCTTTACCCCCTTCGACGCCTTGGACTCGACTTGTGAGCTTCTTATGTTCCTCCACCATATTCTTGATGAGCAGGTCTTTCTCGGCCGGTTCTGGTGTGTATGGGGTTTGTTGTGAAGTGTGAGGTAAGGTTTCTACGTATATGGGCTTGTTTTGATGGATTCCGGATATTTAGGTGTAGTGGTGATCATTGGTCGAGTTCTGCGGATCAGGGGTAGGTTGTGGTGTATTTTGAGGAGTATGGTAGGTAGTAGTTTGTGGGTATTGGGTTGGATGATGTTGGTGCTAAGGAGGAGATGGTACTAGTAGAGGATTGGGATTTTGGGGAGGTGTGGCGTATTGATGAGGTGCGGGAGGATTTTGTGGATGCTTGTTTGGTGTGTTTCGAGGAGGCACTGGGATTTGGGCATTCTGTTGGTTGATATCTGGGAGAGGTTTGCCAAGTTATGGACCTGCTCAAATTCCCCTTATAACTCTAGTATTTTCTGTTCCAACCGTAGAACCAAATCATTTTGCGCCGGAGTACTCCGACCATCTGAAGTCTCAACATTCTCTGCATGTGTAGTGTTGTCTTTCCTGATACCACTCATATCGTCCATCTTAGATTTTCCTTTGTTCTTAGGATCACTTGGAGGAGGAGGAGGTGGAGGAACTCTACATCTAGTATGATATGCCGATGATGCCAGTATGCGCGAACCAACATTAGGGGATGGGAATAATCAAAACAAAGAAAAACAAAAAGGTAAATGAGTCAGTAGGGAGTTTTGAAAAGATATTTGCAGTATTTAAACACGTATTGCGGAATTATAAGTTTGCGTCCTAACTTGGGGGACCTCATTTTGCCCGAGGTAGGCCTAGCGAGATATAGATTTGGAGAAACTCAATGTCGATAATTGCGTCATTTCATTAATATGATAAATAGACCAAATCTCTATTAAAACGACACTAATCATAAAGAGTTACTAGCGACATTTTCCTTATTACAATCGAATTCTAAAACGACTCTAGAAAAACAAGTAAAGATCAATCCTAATCTATTCGGTCCCAGAGGAACCTTCTCCAAGCTTGGCCTTCTTAACCCCGTCGATCAGATTCCCCAGGTCGCGCATATCCAATAACAAATAAGCCCTTGCTAGATGTCCTCCTTCATTGCCTTCTGCATTCTAACAATCCACAATCATTTTCCTCATCTTCCCCTCAAGCTCCATCAGACCCTGCTCTAAATACTCCAACCTCTCTGTTGATTTCGTAGAGATTCCTTTCCATTCATTGATTGCTTCCATGTCCATTTTATGCTGTTCCAAGTGTCTGGCCTCAGATTTAAAGATCCTTTTGCGTAACCTCCTGTATTTTACTTGCACTTCGGCAACGTCATCTATGACCCTATTTTTCAAATCAATCCCTGGCTTGACTTCTCCTGCTATGTCATCGACCAACTATGAAGGGTAGAAATACACATGGCCGGCATGATACCGATCTGGCCCGATGGTATCCTTTTTCACAATGATATTTTGATGCCACATGTGTTGTGACTCGCACTTGAATGGAATGGAATCACCCTGGAAATCTACTTTGTAGTGAACCATCTTGGAAACTCGTGGTATGAATTGTTTCCTCCCAGCCTGCCTCATGACTCTGATAGGAGCATAAGGATAGATACCTCTTATCCCGATTAACACTAGGTGAGGAACATCTCTTGACCTGATGATGAATTCGCTAGTAGGGAACAACTCGAACATCCAATGGACCTTGTCGTCAGTCAAATTGCTAAAGAAGTGTACCCAACCCACAATGTTTCCTGGTTGTGCAAACCTGTCCGGAATGAAAGTCATTATTTTTGGATGGTGAAAAGTTATGTGGTCATTCCATGGTCGCCTCGGAAATTCTTGGCGGTATTGTCCCCTTTGAAGATTTTCCAACAACCATATTTTTAGTAACAGATTGCAACCCTCAAAATGCCTATATCATTTCTTACAGCGGTCCAAGGCCCGATATATATGTGCTACTATCATTGGGACAATAGTGTAAGTCTGCCCCTCAATTCCTTCCATTAGGGTTTTGGTAATTATAGCTAAGCGAGTGTGGATCCTCTTTCCTTGTATTGGGAATACCATCATCCCCAGAAAACAGACAATGAACACAAAAACCCTGCGATGAGTCCAACTTAGAGAAGTGATGGCAAACTCATCATGATAGAGGCTATAGGACTTGCTGTGCCCATAACATTTGTAAAAGAAGTCGAAGGGTATGTAAGACTTGTTTAGGCAAACTAACTCATCATTCTTTCTAAAACCCATAATTTTCAGAAACCCTCGAGAAGTGTGATTTTCTGGTACCAATAGACCAGGGCTATCCCAGGGAAGCCCGGCAAAGCCTCATATGTCCTCAAGAAGGTGAGTCATTTCTATATCACCAAAGCAGAAAATAACCCTCTTTTCATCCCAGAACATAGTAGCGGCCTCGATCAGTACAATGTTTCTCTGAATGTCTAGCAAAGAAGGTAAATTTCTGAGAACCCTTTTCACATGGTTTTTGTCGCTTGGCGAGAGATTTTCCCACAAATCTAGAAACAAAAGTGGGATACTTTGAACCATGCCGAACCCGGGGACTTCGTGCCTCATTTCTGCAAAACAAATAAAGTTAGCCCTTTCCCCCTCCGGATTCGACTATTTACACCATTAATGATTAGCATCTCGGCACGTTTTCTCCAAATAATTCACATATCATGATTGTGCCCGTTTGGTATTATGGAAATCCTAATGGGCTTTTGAGGTTTTCCTTAGAGATATTACAAGGATAGCGTTCTAACCCATACTAGGTTTAGACATGATGCATGCACCGTTAATATCAGAGTGGGGTTTCTATAAGAGTCTAGACCGGTATCCTCAAGTGGAAAACTTGAGAGGGAAAGGAAGTCGTCGATTGCACCGCTGATCGACTAGTTTTACCACAAATAAGGCTTTCCAAATTTAAAAGGGTGATATAGGAAGAGCGCGGATACTCATCAAGTGCCGCTATGATATTAATTGCGCACGAGTGGAATATGATGTGGAGCATGCTTTATGAAAAGATAAAACAATACGTTGTCAAGTATTTTTCACGATGAAGGCGAGAAATGCAGTATTTAATAAATGTAAAGACATGAAAGAAAAAAAACATGGAAGAAGTTAGTTCGCGTACTGTGAAAATTGTAATAAAGAAAATAAAGGGGTAAGGATTGGGAAAGACATGATATAACAAAATTTAAAAGTTGGAGCCAGGGAACATGATTAAGAAATAAAATGGGAATGCACATTGTAACCAAATTAAGCGAAGAGTTGCATGTGAGTTCATATAAAGAGGAAATAGGGAAGAAGGTGTGCATGTAGCAATAAAAGGGAAAATGGGATCGGGATGTTCAAGTGACAGAAAAATAATAAAGACACGTTTATCTAGAGAGACTAATTCATATAGACCAAGTTCGCAATGGTAAGAGCCTAAAATATCCCCAGCAGAGTCGACATGTTGTCGTTCCCTTTTTTCTCGTGAAATCGGGTTTCAACACGAGACAACTCTTTTAAGGAAGTGTATTAAAAGAAGGAGTCGTCACCTAACAGATTAAGGTGCGTTAGGGAACCTATTTGCAGATAACTCTGGATTAACCAATCGCGTCACCAAAGATCGGGTAAGGGTTCAAATTACCTCAAGGAGAAGGTGTTAGACACTCTTCGAGGTCCACAATGGGGGGTCATGGACGAACTCGAATTATATGAATTAGTCTAAGAGAGAAGATGAAATTTGGATAGATAAAAATAAAATGATTGACTTTAAAACAAAGGTGGAGAGGGGGGGGTNTAAATAATATTTCGTAACTCCCTCAAGGTGGGGTGTTACTCATATTATTCAACGGGCATAGACTATCATCTCCTTCTACCCGATGACTATCTTTAAGTTGTTTACCTAAAGCGCACTAGTCAATTCTAAGTCGTACCCTACGCGTGCACTACCCGTCCTATGCCTATGGTCCAGGAGGCATTTGGACCTCTATTTCAGGGTCGTTCTAGACTTTAACTTAGGTTTCTCAAAAGGAAAAATACTAGGCGACATACAAAACATTTTGGACTTTCACATATAGGCAAATAAGGGCTCAAGTTACCTCCGCACTTAGAGAACAAATGCACGTGAAACTGATTAACATTGACAGTTGCAGATTTGCACAAGTTAAGGTTGCATAAACCAATAGGCAGGATTTCTATGTGATACTGAATTAATGAGCAAGCATTTTATACTCAAAAGCCGTTCCTTAATACGATTTCCAGAGCCTACATAATTGCCTACTAATTTTAAGCATAAGGGATTAAACCTATAATCATGATGTCTAGGTGTTTTATGCAGTAACTAAGAGTGGTAATCATAGAAGAATGTTCAGAATTACTCATTTAACCCTATAGGCATACTTTCTAGTGATGACAATGACACAGTGTTTGAAAACTCCTGAAGAGGTGAGTGGGATTAAAACTGATTCAGACCCTATAGGCATGATTTCTACAATTAAAGTTGATTTTAGATCCTATAGACATGATTTCTATAATTTGTAAATAGGGCAACATGTAAACAGAATCCTGCACGCACATTGAGTCATACAATACCCTATAGGCATGGTTTCTAACAAACAGAAGTAGAACACAATTGAACGAGATGATGAACCTATAGGCAGGATTGCTAAAATATAATGATTGAACATAAGAGAATACATATATGCATGATTTCTAACACACGAAAACTGAACATATAATAACACATTACTGAGCTAAGTAATGAACCTACAGGCAGGATTTCTACCCAATTCAATGCAAGTATAAGATAAAACCCCTTTTCCAATTGCACTAATACCCCAAAACGTTATTACAAGAATTATTACAAACCCAGAATGAATAGAATAAATTACAAAGTAGAATAGATATAGGGATCCTACAGCAGACCCAAAGATACACCTGGCTAGGCCAGGCCTTCATTCTCACAGTTCACCGCAGCCCAAGGTTACATACTCATGGACATAAGGCAGTCAGGAATTGAGTGATTCACCCAGTGACCACAAAACAAAGTTGAGCATATAGAACCAAGGTCCTAGTGTGCCAGAGTTCACAAGGGTGTCAGATGAACCCTGAGCAGTGCTCACACTAGGGAGGCGAAAGGACAGAACCTAAGTAGCGGTGTCTTTCAGCCATCTAAGAATGAGATTCAAAAAGATCTTAGATGACAGGTGAAAGAAAGGACCAAAATTGAGAAACATGAATTGGGGAATTCAGACATGATCAAATCGAGCCAACCAAGAAAACATTTGAAAAAATCATAGAACTTAGAAAAAAACTAGTGTTATTATCAAGAAAACAGAACAACATTATGATGAGTCAAATAAACATATAAGGGGGAGAGCATCATGTTAGCAGAGGGGTGAAACTATAATCACAAATTAAGACACCTATACAAACTATTCCTCAGAGTAGCAAGTAACATTGTCATAGTGGTCTAATTAACAAAAGATGATCCAGTTTGTATCAAAGATTTATCTCAAGGCAACAATTCAAACATGATAAGACAACTATTCCAAATTACAAGTAAACACTAGAGGGGTGTGGGGTCGAGTTATCATGTTGACACAATAGCAGAGAAGCAGATCATGACTAGCAATGAGAGTCTTAACATAGGCTGACACAAATGTGAGGCACTCACTATAGGGATTCAGGACAAGTGAGTAAACATGTTCATAAGCATTCCAGAGTCAATACACTAACTGAATAGACCTTAAAAAAGAGTTCAGATAACTTCAGAACTGGTAACATTATGAGCAGTTAAGTGTTAAAGAGACTAAGACATACAAAGTTGATAGAGCAATGCCTAAACATCACTCAAAAGCATATTGAACCATAAATTTAGTAGTAATAACATATGCAAATCAGAGATATGTAAGAATGAAATTGCAGAAGTCAAGTGATTCACCAGTTAAGAGAAAACGCACAAAATAAAAGAAGTCCACAGTATTCTGAGTAGCAAGATCTCATAACTAAATGGCCTTGACTTCCAGCCGGCCAAAGTCAGAATATAGAATGCAAATCAGCATAACTTTAGGCCTAGTAAGGTTATAGTGAGTTCAGAAAGAAGGGTCCCCTAAAGGGAATGGGGGAAGAGTTTATATAGTGGTAGAAATTAACACATAGACATGGAAAACACATCATTCGGATGCAAGAAAAAATTCTAGAATCAATTCGAAGCAATTTTAGGGCACAAAATCAAAGATTCAGTAAATCAGGGAAACACAACATAATACCAAAACAGAAAATCGTTCAGAATATTTAAGGCAAATACTAAAGTAAAAATTAGGAAAACATAAGGAAAAAGAGTAATCAAACACAGAAAAGGGAAGATTCATCAGAATCAATAAGGAAAAGGAAAAAATCTCAAACACTAATTTTTGGAAAAGCGTAAAATCGACAGGATATACATATAAAAGCAAACATCACACAAAATATGATGAATAGAGACAGAATATTATTAATAATTAGAAAATCGAACCCATTCTGGTTCGATTGAAAGTGGTTTGGAAACCCTAATTTAGGGTAAGTAAGAATCATCAACAAGAAAATATTTGTACTTACAGAGAATAGATAATGAACATAGATAGAATAATTAGAGAAATCAGATATTCGGACCGATTTGGTTCGATTTTGACGAGATTTGCTTGCCATGTTATGCAAGAAACTAGGTAACACCATAAATGAGTAACTAGTAGTGAGGGGAGGTAAACAAGGCAAGAGAATCAATGGTTGAGTCAATTTTAGGGCCGAATTTGGAGAGGTTGAGAGAGACGGCGATTAGGGTTCGTGAGAGATGAGAGGATTCAAGGGCGGAGGGGTGGTGAGGAATGATTAGGGTTAGGGGTTTGGGTGTAATTGAAGGGAAGGGTGTAACGTGGACCGTTGATCTCAAAGATAAAAAACGACCACGATTTAAAAGAGTTTTAGGTCAAGTGGTTTAAACGGCTCGCGACCGGGTATGGGGTTGGGATAATTGGTCTTGGGCCAGGGGTAATTGAGCTAGTGTAAGGGTGTTGGGCTAGTGTATTGGGTAATTTTAGGTCCAAAAATAGGGGGATTTAGGGCTAGATTTTAAATACCCAATTTTAATCAAATAAATAATTTATAAAAGTAATAAAAAAATTAAAAAATATCATTTGTGCCTAGAAAATGTTTAAAAATAATTACTTAACATTATAAAAATATAAAAAGTTAATTTCTGCACTGAAAATTTTAAAAACCTCACATTGATATAAGTGATAAATTTAGGTGATTAAATCATCATAAAAATAATTTGAAAGATGATTATTGGATATTTATATGATAAAATACATAAATAAATTGGTGTAAAGCCTTTAAAAATTATAAAAATACTTTTGTATGCTTATAAATTTAATGATAATGCATATGCACTATTTTGAAAGTACATATATATATTTAAAAAATATGAGGAAAAATTAGGTATCAACAGCGACATGCAACCCGATCCACTAATAAATAATATAACATTGCGGCTTGCAACTCGATCCACAAATATATACGTCGTGCAACTCGATCCACAAATATTCCTGTGGTAGTGTGCCAGCCAATCCACACATCTACCCATGGCAGCATGCTACTCAATACACTCATATACCCGTGGCAGTGCGCCTCTCGATCCATACATAATATCCGTGGAAGGGTGCCACCCGATCCTTACATAATACTCATTGTGGCGTGTAACCCCATCCACAACAATCTCATTATTAATCCCTATCCACTCATAATGCTAGTGGTGCCAACACTTAATCCTTTCACAATATTAAACTCTCCAAATCATAGATGTATGCATATGGGGCAATGTAATCAAAGGCACCTAATCATAATAATAGAAAGGCGGATAAAATCATAAATGGCTAAAAGACGACCATGGAAAATCATGTAATTCCATTCATCTCAACAATCAAAATAGCAATTTCATCGTTCAGGAAATTTATAATAATATTTAATATGAATGAAACAACCATTTAACCATCAAAGCAAAAACGATAACAAGTATGTGACCACAACTTGACATGGAATCCCAATATGGAAAGTAATTGTTTATACCCAATTTCAACAAGTCATAACTCAACACATGCTTCTAAGCCACAAATACGAGCCATCACGTAGTCATAGAATCAATGAAACCTAGATAATAAACTCACAGAGTCCATACAATGAATAAACATAAGCCAAACTTATATTGGATACGTCTATAATCTAACTACGCATATACGCTTGTCACCTTGCATATGCGTGGCTCCTAAACCGGGCAACAAGTAGCAAATAGGTTGCATATGGGGAGAATTCTCTCTTACAAGGATAGCAAGAGACTTACCTCCACCTGATAGTATTCAACCTTCCAAAATAGCTTTCCTTCTCAAATCAACCTCCAAACGAGTCGAATATCATCAAATACAACTCAATGACGTCAAACAAAGCCATAGGAATCAATTCCAAACAATAAAGTTTCAATCTTTAATCAAATCCCCAAAAGTAAACAAAAGTCAACCCAAGAATAAGAACCCTTACCCATAATCTCACCGGTTAGGAGACTAATAAAGAATATGACCTTTAGTAATTAAATAGGTACCCTAGTATACCTTTAAATATTAGGTGGCGACTCTCTTTCATTAACAACAGAGAAGCTTCAAGTTGAATCTTGTTTTGACTAGTGCAAAATAGGGTGCAACGACTGCTCGTGCTCCTCCATACTACGCGAGTAGATCAATGTGTCATCAATGAAGACAACGATAAATGAGTCAAGATATTGCCTGAACATCCGGTTAATCAAATCCATAAACTTCGTCGGGGCATTGGTCAAGCCGAAGAACATCACTAGAAACTCATAATGCCCATATCTAGTCCGAAAAACCGTTTTCAGAAAATCCGAAGCATGAATCTTCAACTGATACCCAGAACTCAAGTTGATCTTACAGAACACCCTGGCATCTTGCAACTAGTCAAAAAATTATCATCAATACGGTACTTTTTCTTAATGGTAACTATGTTCAACTGGTGGTAGTCAATGCACATCCGCATACTCCCATCCTTCTTTTTCACAAATATTACACCGGTATACCCCAAGGCGACACACTCGGCTTGACAAACCCCTACGCTAGCAACTCCTCAAGTTGTTCCATCAACTTCTTCAACTCATTCGGAGCCATGCGGTTTGGTGCAATAGAGATAGGCTGGGTAATTGACGCCAAATCAATACTGAAATCGATATCACTATCTGGTGGCATGCTTGGTAGATCAGAAGGAAACACATCGGAGAACTCCCACACCATGGACACTAAATCAATCGTGGGAGTCTCTGCAGCAGTATCCCGAATATAAGTTAGATAAGCCAAACAACCCTTCTAAACCGTATGTCGAGCCTTCAAGAAAGAGATAACCCAGAAGATGTACTTATTGATGAACCCCTCCACTCCAATCTAGGCAACTCTGGCATTGCCAAGATAACAGCCTTGGCATGGCGATAAAAAACTGCATGGTACGGAGACCACTCCATCCCAAGGATGACCTCAAAGTCGATCACGTCACGACCTGGAACCCCCACCATCGGGACCATAATGACGCCTAATATTTCACTTGCTAGGCAAGACAACGTTAGAATAATTTTTAGCCATTTTTAACAAATCAAATCAATTGATATCAACTAAACTGAAATAAATGAAATAGAGTTAAGTCGGGGTAAAAGAAGATCGAGGCAAACGACAAGAAGGTGGAAACTTATAAATCCAGGGTCGATCAAATCCCGGGGCACCACCATTATAAAAGGGTTTGGACTCCAAAAGGTTCGTGCAAAAGTCCTTCCCCTGGAGCGCGGCTCCCAAACCGATCCCCAAGAAGTTCCAGCATGCCCGAAATTCCTAAGTATAATGGAACGACCGATCCAAATGAGCATGTCACCTCTTACACATGTGATTAAAGGGAATGATTTAGAGGGAGACGAGATCGAATCCGTGTTACTATAGAAATTCGGGGAGACTTTGTCAAAGGGAGATATGATATGGTATCACAATTTACCACCTAACTCTATTTATTCCTTTGCTATGCTTGCAGATTCTTTTGTAAAGGTACACGCCGGATCCATCAAGATCGATGCTAGGAAGTCAGGCCTTTTCAAGGTATGGCAGAAGGAGAACGAGATGCTCAGAGAGTTTGTGTATTGATTCCAAATGGAACGAATACATCTACCACCGATTGCCGATGATTGGACCGTTCAAGCTTTCACCCGAGGACTCAATGTACGAAGCTCAGTAGCTTCACATAAGTTAAAGCATAATTTGATTGAATACCCGATTGTTACCTGGGCTGATGTACATAATCGGTATCAATCGAAGATTAGAGTCGAAGACGACCAGCTGGGGGATCCTTCCAAGTCCGTTTATCCTATTAGGCCCGTTGATAGAATCAAGAGGGACATTGATCGAGAACCAAGGATGAACAGGGATCGATACCAGTTGTATAATGGAGATCGTAGGAGCAACGGATCTGGGAAAAACCCTGTACGAAGTGAAAGGAGAAATGACCGAGGTCAGAGATATCGAGGTCTCATGAGCATGAATGGCTTCGACAGGCATATTGGGCCTAAAGAAGCACCACGATTGTCAGAATATAACTTCAATGTTGACGCAACTGCCATCGTATCGGCTATCGGACGCATCAAAGATACTAAATGGCCTCAATCTTTGCGGACTGATCCAGCCCAGAGAAATCCCAACCAAATGTGCAAATATCATGGAACCCATGGCCACAGAACGGAAGATTGTCGACGGTTGATAGAAGAAGTAGCTCGGTTATTCAACGATGAGCACCTTCGGGAGTTTCTGAGTGATCGAGCCAAGAACCATTTCAGAAACATAGATTCTAACAAACAAAACGAGTACGAAGAACCTCAACACGTCATTACATGATTTTCAGAGGGGTCGATGTTCCCCAAGGGCCAATGTTAAAACGAACCAAGGTGTCGATCACAAGGGAGAAATGAACTCGGGATTACATACTAGAAGGAACCTTGTCCTTCAACGATGAGGACGCAGAAGGAATCATGTATCCCCATAATGATGCACTGGTAATATCTGTAGTCATGAATAAGACTCGAGTTAAAGGTGTGTTAATTGATCCAGATAGTTCGGCCAACATCATTCGATCAAGGGTCGCAGAACAGCTCGACCTACAGGACCAAGTTGTGCCCGCGACCCGAGTGCTAAACGGATTCAACATGGCTTGTGAAACTAATAAGGGAAAAATAACTTGCTAATAAACGCAACCAGGACCATCCAAGAGACCAAGTTCCATGTGATCGAAGTGGATATGAGGTATAACGCCATGTTCGGGAGACCATGGATCCACAACATGAGGGCAATGCCCCCGACCCTTCACCAGATTTTAAAGTTCCTGACACCAGAGGGAATCAAAATAATCTACAGGGAGAAACCCCATGCAAAGAAAATGTTTGCCATTGAAGAAGTGATTCCAATATGGACACTCTCATCGATGAATGGGTCAAATTCGAAGGCAAAATAGGAAGCCAAATAGCAATCACAGACGCCGGCATCGACACAGCTAGAGAAGTAGGGGACTGATGAAGATGATGATTTATGGGGTCTCTCGATCCTTCATAGTCCTTGATGACTCCGACGTTACCAAATCAATGGTCAAAGAGCTTGAGAAAGTCGTACTAATCGAACATCTGCCCGACCAAAAGTTATACATGGGCACGGGGTTAACTCCCGAGCATAGGAAAAGACTTATTCAATTTCTTGTAACTAACATGGATTGTTTTGCTCGGTCCCATCTCGACATGATAGGGATCCCACCGGAAATCACGACCCATAAATTAAGCTTGGACCCGAAGTTCCATCCGGTGAAGGAGAAAAGAAGACCCCAGTCCAATATCAAGAATGCCTTTGTCAAAGACGAGGTAACTAAGCTTCGTAAAATAGGGTCCATCCGGGAAGTAAAATACCCAGAATGGCTAGCAAACATAGTAGTAGTCCCTAAGAAAGGGAACAAACTAAGAATGTTTGTAGATTACAAGGATTTATATAAAGCTTGCCCCAAGGATTCTTTTCCTTTGCCTAACATCGATCACATGATCGATGCCACGGTCGGTCACGAGATCCTTAGTTTTCTTGAGGCCTATTCCGGGTACAACCAAATACAGATGAACCCGGATGATCAGGAGAAGACCCCGTTCATCACCAAATATGCTACCTACTGCTATAACATAATGCCATTTGGATTAAAAAATGTTGGTGCCACTTACCAACACCTAGTAAACCCAATGTTAGAAGAACAAATAGGGAAATATGGAAGTTTACATTGACGATATGTTAGTTAAGTCCCTGTGAGAAGAGGACTATTGGAATCATTTGCACGAAACCTTCAGTAAATTGAGGAAATACAACATAAAGCTGAATCCGAAAAAATGCGCATTCGGGGTCGGGTCAGAAAAATTTCTCGGATACATGGTATCCAATCGAGGAATCGAGATCAACCCCGACAATATCAAAGCTATCGAGGACATCACAGTCGTAGACAATGTAAAGGCCGTGCAGAGGTTAACCGGGCGCATAGCCGCCCTGGGACGATTCATCTCGAGGTCCTTCGATATGAGTCATCGATTTTTCTTGTTGCTGAAGAAGAAAAATAACTTCACATGGACTCCGGAATGCCAACAGGCCTTGGAAGAGCTTAAACGATACTTATCGATCCCACCACTGCTTCACACGCCGAGGGAAGACGAACAACTGCACTTATATTTTGTAGTATCAGATATAGCGGTAAGTGGAGTCCTGATCCGGGAAGAACGAGGTATGCAATTTCCGATTTATTTTGTTAGCCGGACCTTGGGTGAGGCCGAAACTAGATATCCCCACCTAGAAAAATTGGCGCTCGCTTTGATAAGCACCTCTAGGATACAAAAATTGTACTTTCAATGTCACCCCAGATGTCTTGTAACAACTTAACCATTGTGAAATATAGTACATAAACCCGAGCTCTCGGGACGGTTGGCCAAATGGGCCATAGAAATCAGCGGGTTCAATATTGAATATCGACCTCGAACATCCATTAAGTCTCAAATTTTGGCAGACTTCGTGGATGACTTCACGTCGGCCCTAATACTCGAGGTCGAAAGAGCATAGTTGGTAAACTCGGGTATGTCCTCGGGAATCTGGACCCTCTTTACGGATGGTGCATCGAACGTAAAAGGGTCTGGACTCGGTATCGTACTAAAATCGCCCACAGTCAACACTGTTAGATAATCTATTAGAACTGTGAAATTGATTAACAATGAGGCCGGATATGAGGCCATGATTGCAGGTCTCAAACTAGCCAAAGGATTGGGGGCGGAGGTGATCAAAGCCAAGTGCGACTCCCTCATTGTGGTGAATCAAGTTAATTGAGCGTTCGAAGTTAGAGAAGAATGAATACAAAGATACCTAGATAAGTTACAAGTAACTTTACATCGATATAAGGAATGGACTTTGCAGCACATTCCTCGAGATCAAAATAGTGAGGCCGATGCCCTCGCAAACTTAGGGTCGTTGGCCGAGGACAATGAGCTCAACTCATGGGCCATTGTGCAACTCATGAGGTCGGTAGTTGAAGAATGCCACACCGAGATAATCTCCAGAAGCTTAACCTGGGATTGGAGAAACAACTACATAGAGTATTTAAAGACCGGGAAACTTCCCTCATATCGAAAAGAAGCGAGGGCCCTGCGCACAAAGGCAGCCCGATTCACCTTATCTGAAGATGGAATCTTGTTCAGAAGAATGTTCGATGGCCCTCTAGTGATATGTCTGGGACCGGGAGACACCGAGTATGTTCTGAGGGAAATTCACGAAGGCACTTGCGGAAACTATTCCGGCGCTGAATCATTGGTCCAGATGGTAATCAGAGTCGGCTATTACTGGATCGATATGGAAAAAAATGCGAAAGAGTTTGTTCGAAAATGTGACAAATGCCAAGGACATGCACCGATGATTCACCAACCTGGGGAACTACTTCATTCGGTCTTGTCGCCATGGCTATTCATGTAGTGGAGAATGGACATCGTTGGCCCTCTTCTATGGGCACCAGGTAAAGCTCAATTTATCTTATTTCTGACTGACTATTTTTCTGAGTGGGTTGAAGCACATGCTTACTAGAAGGTTAGGGAGAAGGAAGTCATCGACTTCATTTGGACCACATCATATGTCGGTTCGGGATGCCATCCGAAATTGCGTGTGACAACGGGAAACAGTTCATCGGCAGGAAAGTAACCAAATTTTCGAAGATCATAAAATCAAAAGAATCCTATCAACACCTTATCATCCTGGCGGAAACGGCCAAGCCGAATCGACCAACAAAACCATCATCCAAAATCTTCAGAAGAGGCTAACCGACGCCAAAGGAAAATGGAAGGAGGTACTACCCGAAGTCCTTTCGGCAACTGTGAAGACCAGTACTCTCATTGGTTTATGGCGCTAAAACCCTGATTCCGGTCTAAGTCGGGGAGCCAAGTATTAGATACCGATATGAAACAAAGGATTCAAATGACGAGGCCATGAGTACGAGCTTGGAGCTGTTGGATGAACGGCACGAAGCCACCCTTGTTCGATTGGCTCCCAAAAACAACGGATCGAGAGGTACCACAATCGAAGAGTCAATCTTCGATATTTTAATGTCGGGGACTTAGTGCTAAGGAATGTCACCCTAAAGACTCAGAATCCGAAAGAAGGGAAATTAGGTTCAAATTGGGAAGGACCGTACCAGATTCTCGAGGTCACAGGGAAAGGGTCCTACAAGCTCGAAAGATGAATGGAGAACAACTACCGAGCAATTGGAATATATCTTACCTAAAACGGTATTACTGCTAAGTTATGACCCCATTTCATTTCTTTTTTTTTGATTTCAGACTAACACTTGCAGGTGGTCAACGAAAAGCGACACAAAGTCTTTAGATCTTAAAGCACGCGTTGCACTCTTTTTTTCTTAGACCGATTTTGTCCAAAATGGGTTTTTTTTGCAAGGTTTTTAACGAGGCAACAATGGATCGTGCTAACTTAGAATCAAGCCCGATTAGGAATAGGCACCAAAGATCAATTCAATAATATTCAAGGTTCCTTTTCAATCAACCTCGAATACTGGGGGGATTACCCTTAGATATGCATTATCTTTGGATATCAACTCTAGCGAGGAAACTACTTCGTAAAGGAAGGGTCTCGATAGATAGGATTTATTGTAATGGCCAAACGGTCAAAACGAACCGTGCCCACGTAGATTGATTGAACCCTGGCATGAAACATATACGCATGTGTGACTGTTTTGATCAAGAATAAAGAGAAGTACTTTCCTTGCAATCATCTTATATTTTAAAAAAATAATCTTTTTACATCCCTTAAAGAGTTTCGTACTTCCGAAAATAACGAGCCCAAGGGCAATACATAATCGGAATACGAACAATCACTCCCTCACTCAGGGACTACCATTTGAAAAACTCAAACAACCCAAGTCACCGGGCCTCAGGGGTAAAAGACCTATTAGGCAACTCCCCAGTTTCTAAAGGTCACGTCCACCCCACTAGGGGAGTGTTATAATGGGTAAGCCCTGATAAATCATGAAAACAAGCCCAATGGGAAGCTCCCGAAATAAAAGGCTACGACTAAATTAACACGGCTCGGAGACTTCAGACCCGTAACAAAAGCTAGGCCTTAGAAAAACAAAAACTATCATAACCGGTTCTAAAGGATGCCCTCGGCAAAGCTATATACTAAAGATATTTTCGGGAAATTTTTTTCGATAACATCGAACCCCTAAAATGCCTTAACCCAGAAAGGCAATAAAGGTAAGGTTTGTTAGAACCTTCGAACACAACCTTATTATTTCATGCTAAGGCATCTCGACTTTTGCGAATACAAATAAAGCAAAGAAGAAATTTGAAAGCCATGAAAGGGAAAAGCCTTTTATATATATATATTAAAAATTTTACAAAGGCTGAATAGCCCCATTACATGTTATACACAAAGGCCAGAATGGCCCGATAAAGGAATGTACAATGGCCAAAATGACCTAAAAAGGATACAAAAAAAAGTAAAAACGTCTAAAAACCCAAGTGGCCTGATCCTCAAGCGTCTTCATCCTCGGGGTCCTCCCCACCTTCAGATTCGGACAAGCTCTCGGATCCTTCCTCGGGGAAAGCCAACTTCCGGGTCCTAGCTTCTTCAGCCTTGGCATTCTCGATTTCTACCGATATATTGAAGCCCTGTGCATGGATCCCTCAAGGGCTTCCCTCCGAGCTTCCCACTTTGCATGATCCACCATGATTTTGGCCTATGCCTGAATGGCCTCGACGTCAACCTTGAATTGGGCCACCCTGGCATCGGCCTTGGTATTGGCCACATCCACCTATGATTTGGCTGCCTCGAGCTCCTTAGCCGGTCTCTCTTAGCCCGAAACAACCGAGTTAAGCTCAGATTTGAGCTCCCTGATCCTCTTGGCCTGCACCAATTGTTTTCCTTTATAGACCGACGCTGAACTTAGGCAGAAGCCAACTGTGCCTAGGCAGTTTCTTTTTTCTGAGGTCAGACAAACCATATTTTTCTTCCATTTTTCAGCCTCGGCTTTCACTGTGTCCACCTCTTCCTGAAGCTGCCCAATCCGGTCAATTATATTTTGAGCCTGTAGTTTCGGGTCCGTAGCCAAAGTGTTTGAATCAATCGAGATAGAATATTCGTATTACCTGTTCGTCCAAACCAGCATGCTCTTTCCGAGTCTCTTCTAGCTCGACCTGAAGCTTCTCACTCAGAAGCTAGTAAGTATCTCTCTTCTTGTTGAGCTCCCAAAACTCAACTTCGTGTTGGGTTAACTCCTCTCGGATTTGGAGGAAAGCTTATTGGTGCAATAGCGAGGCTGCAAATGTGAAGAAAGGTGTTAGGATTATTTACAACTTCAAATTTAAAACAAGTAAATGAAGTAACTCTCGAAGTTACCCGATTCAAAGCATGTTGGGCCTCATTTAATAGGCAAGGTGCTTCCACTATGTCCATCACGGCCTGGTCTTCTTCGGTCACCAAGAAGATGAGGTAGCTAATAACCCCCTGGATAAAACCCGATCATCCTTTGGAACTGAGAAATCTATCGAACGCCTACGGTCAGGGTTAATACTGTGGGCCGAGAATTGGTCCACCAGTTTTGGGCTCGAAGAAGACCCAGTGGCACCCGTTGACCTCACCTTCCTTGGCACCGGCAAGTCACCAAACCCGGTGACATCTTCTGAAGTAATGGACTCTAATCTGTTCAGGAAGTAATGGATATTGGTCACCCCTTGAGGCCCCTCGTAAGAACAACTCTCTAACAAACCGGCCTCGCAGATCATAACGTCTGAAATTTGGGGGGACCCAGTAATGTCAATCACCCCAAGCTCGTCTCTCGGGGTATGTCCCTCTGGTCGAGAAGTGTCACCCCCGTTTTCTCTCTCGATCCCCTAGCTTGGGGAAGAGAGGCCTCAACCCTTTCTAGTTCGGGAGCTTCAGTCAAAACTCCTCCACAGACCTCCTCCGGTTCGGAGGGCCCTTATATCACGACACCTACCCGCATGTGGGCTACCAAATTGGATTTTTCATCTTCTTCCTCTTCAGACTCGTCCCGAAGCCGATGGATTGAGTCCTACGATGGAGCGCCGGTATTTCCTTGGGCTTGCACGAACTCTTCTTCGGTTTTTTCTTTTCTAACCTTTCGTTTCTTCTTATCACCCTGCCTCGGGGCAGGGAATCAAGAAGCACATCCTCATCATCGGATGCAGGCCTCATAGCAATGTCCTTGGGGAGACCTACAAGAGAAAATGGATAATAATTAGACAGCAAAAAGAGGAAATCAAACATTATTGCATCAGTAAAGGAAACTTACCATGATTACGGGCCTCCCATTGACCCTTCGATAGTTCCATCCAAGCACGCTCGGAATATGGCCTCTGTGACACAAGTCCCTCATCCCATTCCTTAAGGTCAGGAACTATTTCCGGCATCTAGTCCACAACTGCGACACCAAAGGAATCGATAAGAAAAGAGATAAGAGGAAAAACAACAAGATTGAATCTTCAAGGCAAAGTAGTACTTACATTTCATGTTCTACTTCTCAGGAAATGGCATGTCCTCGTTCGGGATCAGATCTGAGGTCCTTATTCGGACAAAGCGACGCATCCAACCTCAATCCCAAGCCTCATCTATAATCGAGAACGGGGCCTTACTGGCCCGGTGAGAAAGTTTGATCAGCCCCCCGATAGAGCCGGGGACTGTAGAGACGCATAAGGTGATCGAGAGTGAAGGGACACCCCTCGATTTTGCTGATGAAGAATCGGAGGAGAACCACTATTCTCTAGAAGGAAAGATAGATCTGGCCAAGAATCACGTCGTATCTCTTGCAGAAGGCAATGATGATAGGGTCTAAAGGACCCAAAGTGAAGGGGTAAGTGTAAACACTTAGGATACCCTCCACATAGGTTGTGATTGATTCCTTGGGCGAAGGTACCACCACATGTCTATTGGTCCAGTTGGAGTCCTCTTTAATATTGGCGAGGTGATCTTCGACTAATGTGCATATGTATCTAGAGACCGGCTCGCATTGACCCAGAACCGAGGAAGTCCTTTCAACCTTGAAATTGGCAACGGTAGGGCACCCTGTCGGAACGAACTCCTTAGGGTGAGGTTCTACCGTAGCCTCATCGACGAAGGGTCATGATAAAGAGGCGGCCTCCTTTTGTGGTACAGTTTTAGAAATTTTCGCTATTGTAGAACAGAAGAAAAGGGAATTGGGAAGGTATGCGGTTTGCTAAAGGTTCAAGAAATTTGGACACAAGAAATGCAACAAAGGGATTTTTGAAAAAACAAGAATGGAAAGAGCTTTAAACCTAAAGTTTGAATGAAGAAAAATTGGGGTACTTATAGCTTGCTGGCGACGGTTCAAAACCCATAGTGGTCGACCAGCAACTGACATGCATTTAATATCTTGGTAACTGGACCGACGTGACGTTTCAGGATCCGTTTATTGCTTATGTCATAGCCGGGTGTCTCAGTGACCGATCATCGCTTAAGTCATGGCCCATCGATACGGGATTCGAAAGTTCATATCGTTTCTCTCCATCTTCTCTCCGAGAAACAAGGGGACTATATATATACGGTCAAAACCGGACTCGCCCCTTGCGTGATTGATCGAGACTTGAATGTGATAGGTTAAAGTTTGACCTCGAATCATATCGAACCGAGATGCGAGGTTACATCGTCAAGCTTGAGACCCCGAGACTGAACAAAATTGAGATCAGGCGAGATCGAGAGAAATTTGCTAAGCCGAATAACAGAAGGACGAAATATCCGCGATCGGGCAGAGATCTCGACACGTATCAAGGATAGGCCGATTAATTATCCAATCATGAGATTTCTTACCTCATCTTGAGTTGTATCAAGAGTAAGACTCCCCTACTATATAAAGAGAGTCTGATCATTTGTAAAACACATGACATTTTATGCAACATAAAGCAATATACTATTATTTCTAGCTTTCATTTCCTTGTTACTCTGTTCATATATCAACTTAAACATCTCTTGGTTCAAGGGTAATCGAACTCGAGGGCCAAGACTATTCTATTCGTGTTTATTTCCTTTATCGTCAATTTTAATATTAATATATTCTCTTAATTTGTGCCAAGTTATATCATGTATCCTTGAAACCGCGTATAAATTTAATTGTTATCCATTTTTAGGGTAAACATAATATTTTTTGATCATTTGTGTTGAATTAAACAACATATCATTTAAACCACGTATACATTTGATTGTTATTCATTTTAAGGCGTAAAAAACTAGCAATTTGGCAGAGGCCTAGCTCTGCCTTACTTTTTGGAGGCAATTGTGTTTTTTTAATGGTTTACACTACATTTTAGCCGAAAGTGATTCTAAGCTTCTTGTTGAGCATGTGTTCTTAGCAGGTATCACACCCCATGGAGGATACTCGAAGAAGTAGGTCTGGAGCTGCAAGCACAGAAAGAGCAAACATCATTCACCTTGAAGCACTATTTTACAGAAAGTAATCAAGTATCGGACAAATTGGCATCCTTGAGCCATGATTTAACACAGGCATAGCTATATTTTTTTACTTTGCTGGACTCCCACGTCAAATTGGAGGTCTTTTGAACTTTGACAAATGGAGTCTTCCTACCATAAGAACATCGAGCAAGAAAAAAGGCAGAAATCACCTTGGATCCTCCTTAATATTTGGATTACATGTATAGATGTAGGCTCTTTTTTAGGAGTTCATTCAGTTCTGTTTGGCTGAATGCAGACGTGGATTTCAGATTTTGAGAATATGGGTGCACCACTAAAAAAGGAAGGGAAATAATTAAGTATTGAACCAAGTGCATCATTTAACCATTATGGAGCATGAGTGCCAATACATAATACTCGAGAAATTCTAAAAAATACGTATATAAAATATATAATTTGACTGAGGGACCATGGGTTCACGTGCCGGTACTGTAGGCTATAGATACGCCCCTGGCTGAATGGTCCAGTTTCACACACCACTACGGCATTGTAGTACATTTGTGTCATCTCTTTTGTGAGGGGAGTAGTCAATGTAACCTTTTGAAATGATGAAGAAAATGCAACTTTGATGCTAAAAGAAAAACGAACGAATGTTGGACCAAGACAGTTACGAATTAAATAAATTTAGGACCACCCAACAAATATTTAGTAAGAACTAAATAAGTCAAGCAGAAAGAAACTGATTAAAAGCTTCATTTTTATTAGCTCATAAAAGTACATACACAAACTGTCCCAAATATAATTAGGATACATTAGACCTGTTACGCGGCGCTTTCCTGAGATTCTTTGGAAGGGCGACGTAACGCTAAGCAACCAATGTCAGGGTAGTTGCTGTCCGCCAAGTGAGGTCCCCTCTGCACGCTAGACGAGATTGCCAGTACCGTGCGGGAAAACCAATGCCAACAATTGAGAGAACAATAATGAGAATTGAATAAAAGCTTGATTGCATTAATGAAATCTATTACAAAGAAGGCAATGCGGTGTCGAGGGGGAGAGACACCAGTACAGAGAATTGCTTACTAGAAAGTTTTTGATTGCTTGATCCCCTCTAATAATGCTTAAAAAAAATAAACCAACATTACAAGAATAGACAAAACTATGCTAGAGAAACATAAGGAAAGTACATGGAATAAAACTACTCTAGTAATACAGGGAAAAAGGACTTAGTTTTCTACAGAGGTAGAAACTGGTCCGTTGTCAGCTGCTTGTGGCTGGGCGCTAGCGAGGGAAATCGGTGGGGTGACATAGGCACATGCGCGCTTGTCACTTGGCGCGGCCAAGATCACGGGGCCGTCTGTGGCGCTAGGCATTGGGAGGCTTGTTAGGAGGCCACGGGGCGCGTCCAAGGGTTCATGGGGCACGGTTGGAAAGCCGCCCATGACATTCTCCCCCACCTGAGTTGGCGATGTCCTCGGCGCCCTACTTGCCAAGTAATCTTCAATCAGGCTCTTGTAGGCTTTGAGGTTTGTTCCCCCCTCCCAAGTGTTCTCCTCTGCATCATACCCTTGCCATTTTACCAAGAACTCTTGGTGATCCTTCCTAGAGGCATGAAATACCCGGTCATCAAGAATAGCTTCAGCCTGCCTTTTTCCGGTTGAGCCGGGACCTCGAATACCGAGTATTGTGAGTTGGCTCCGTGAAGGATCCTTCGTATCTTCCCGAAGCGGTTTCAATAGACTGACATAGAAGACGAGATGGATTTTCTTCCAGGCTGGGGTATCCACCTGGTATGCAGCTTTCCCAATGCGTCTTTCAATGGACAAAGGTCCAATATATTTTTGCAACAGGCGAGGGTCATGGACCCCTGCAAATAAGTACCGCTTTGAGATTTTGACCATCACTTTGTCTCCTACTTGGTATTCAACAAAGCGACGATTCTGATCAGCATGCCTCTTCATTCTCTTCTAGGCTTTAACCAGATAGCTCCGCACTATCTCCATATTCCGCTTCCATTCTGTTGAGAAGCTAGTAGCACGAGGAGATTTCCCCATGTTTGGTGCATTCACGGCGTGTGGGAGTAGTGGTTGTTGCCTGGTAACAATTTCAAAAGCGCTTTTGTTTGTACTAGAGCTCTTTTGTGAATTGAAACACAGTTGGGCAACATCCAGGAGCTTCACCCAATTCTTCTGCGATCCGGTAACAAAATGGCGGAGATATTCCTCCAACATGCCATTGAACCACTCCGTCTGGTTATCGAATTGTGGATGAAAACTTGAGCTGTGACTCAATTTTGACCCGAGGCACTTAAATAATTGGGTCCAAAAGTTGCTAGTGAAGCGTGAATCGCGATCACTAACAATGTCTTTGGGCAGGCCCCAATATTTGACGACATGAGAGAAGAAGAGTCGAGCTGTATCCTCTGCTGATGTGTATTGAGGTGCTGCAATGAAGGTGGCATACTTCGAAAACCGATCTACCACAACCAAGATAGTTGTGAGGTCTCCAACCTTGGGCAATCCGGTGATGAAATCCAGTGACACGCTTTCCCAAGGTCTCTTTGGAACAACTAGAGGTTCCAAGAGTCCCGCTTGTGTCAAGCGGTCGGACTTGTCCTTCTGGCATACTAGACAAGTCCTCACATACTGCGCGACATCGTCGGCCATTTGGGGCCAATAATATGCACGGCGAAGCAATGCCATGGTGCGTTCTTCGCCGGGATGGCCGGCCCACAGAGTGTCATGACATTCCACCAAGAGAGTTCTTCTCAGATCCCCTTCTTTTGGAACATAAAGACGGTTCCCTTTTACCTTCAGGAAACCATCCTCCATATAGAACTGGCGAGTCTTGCCCTGTCCTACTAGATCAACCAAATACTGTGCAGCGGGATCCTTGATGAGTAGATCCTGTATCTGGTCCTTAATGATGGTGGCTACTTCTCTCCCCTTTAGGGTGGCGAGTAGGTACACCGATGCTAGGTCCGCTCTGCGTCTAAGTGCATCGCCCACATGATTAGACTTCCCACTTCGGTACTCCAGGTTGAAGTTAAATTCCGCTAGGAGTTCCTGCCATCAGGCCTACCGACCATTCAGCTTCGGCTGGGTCATGAAATGACTAACAGCTGTGTTGTCTGTCATGACCACGAACGATGATCCAAGTAGATAATGCCTCCAAAGGTGTAAGCAATGAACGACAACCAATAATTCTTTCTTGTGGGCGGCATAGCGCCGCGCTGCATCCTTAAGCTTCCGGCTCTCGTATGCTACGAGATGCCCGTCTTATAGTAAGACCCCGCCAAGAGCATAGTCGAAAGCATCTGTCTGTACCTCGAAAGGCTTGTCCAAGTCAGGAAGGGCCAAGACGGGGCTACTAGACATAGCCGTTTTTAATGCATTGAAGGCCTCCACTCGCCTAGGACCCCAATCCCAAGGCGTGACCTTCTTGAGGAGTTCAGTTAATGGTACTGCGATGAGAGAGTAGTTCTTCACAAATCGCCGATAGAAATTGCATAGGTTAAGGAATGCCCTTAAGGCATGGATATCCTTTGGTGGCAGCCAATCTGTGATGGCTTGGATCTTTTGCCCTTCCTCAACGACATGCCCGAGGAAGTCGGTCTGTTTTTTAGCAAAGGAGCACTTGGATAGCTTTGCGTACAACTCATGCTCCCGCAACCGGGCTAGGACAATTGAGAGAACAGTAATGAGAATTGAATAAAAGCCTGATTGCATTAATGAAATCTATTACAAAGAAGGCAACGCGGTGTCGAGGGGGAGAGACACCAGTACAGAGAATTGCTTGCTAGAAAGGTTTTGATTGCTTGATTCCCTCTAATAATGCTTAAAAAAAATAAACCAACATTACAGGAATAGACAAAACTATGCTAGAGAAACATAAGGAAAGTACATGGAATAAAACTACTCTAGTAATACAGGGAAAAAGGACTTAGTTTTCTACAGAGGTAGAAACAAGTCCGTTGTCAGCTGCTTGTGGTTGGGCGCTAGCGTGGGAAATCGGTGGGGCGACAGAGGCACATGCACGCTTGTCACTTGGCGCGGCCAAGACCACGGGGCCGTTCGTGGTGCTAGGCGTTGGGAGGCTTGCTAGGAGGCCACGGGGCGCGTCCAAGGGGTCATGGGGCACAGCTGAAAAGCCGCCCATGACATATATTTAGCAAGAACTAAATAAGTCAATACAAGCAGAAAGAAACTGATTAAAAGCTTCATTTTTATTAGCTCATAAAAGTACATTCACAAACTGTCCCAAATATAATTAGGATACATTAGACCCTATGCAGACTACGCATGGTCATTTTTTTATTCTTGTTTATTTTCTCCTATTTTCGGAAATAGTCTCAGCCCTTTTAGATTAAGGTTAGGCTGCGTATATCTTACTCTCCCCGAACTTCACTTGTGAGATTTCACTCTGGTGTTATTGTTGTTGTTGTTGTTTATTTTCTCCTATTTTCTTTTTTCCTCTGCAACTAATGCCAATGGTACCTCTAGCTCAAATCTCAGAAATACTTATCACATTTCCCTTTACCTGTCGCAGAGAAATGGAACATGAGTAAAAGGAAGAGACGCTCAAAAGAATGAAACTAACATGAATAAATTCTATCTTCAGAAAACAACAAAAACCACAGCTCGAGATGAAGGTTGAATCGAAAATTTTGACTCTAATACTAAGCATCAAATTGTAATGTTTATTTATAAACAGAAATAAAGAACATTACCATAGATATTTTTTTTATAGCATATTCTTGGAAACTAGTAATGTAAAAGGAGCACTCCATCTAATCCTAATCTTTGTCTATTTAGCGCTTTAAAGAGTGAATTAGCTAAGAGTTGTTATCGGTGGCGGAGACAGGATCTCCACGAAGTGGATTTAAAAAAAAAGTTAAAAATGATCGTAGCCGGGAGATTTGAATCTATGATCTTAGGAAGGTTCTGATCACCCTTGATCACTAAGCTACACTTTTGAGCTATGTTAAGGGGTTCAAAACTTAATATATAAAGATAAAAAATAAATTTTGCCTTATATATACAGTGTAATTTTTCGGCGAATGGGGTTCGAATAAATCCCTTCCGTCCCCTAATTCCGCCCCTGGCTGTTATCATAATAACCAAAACATTTCACGCATTTCCGATTCCTAACTTACTATTTCTCGAAAGAATAATTTTATCATTGTCAGTAACATATAATTACAGTATCTTACCTACATGTAACTTCTAATTCTCGAATAATACTTTTTCTCAATGTAGAATTTATCCATCTCCAATTACATATCGATAATTAGTCGAAATAACTCCGTCCAAATGATAAGTTTTTGGATATGACAAAATTTTGGGTTGACATACTTGGCTCTCATAACTGATTTTACTCCTCACTGCTAGTAATTGATTATAAACGACTTGTTCTAACGAGCTTTTGACATTTGATCATCTCAAATATTTTTTTTGTTTTCCATTCGGTGTCCGGTACCCACATTGGGGCCCGACTAAATCCGAATTCGTGTCGGAAAGTCCCACATTAGAGGAGTAAAGCGCTCCCTAACAAAGACGACTCCATAACCATGGACTCCAACCCGAGACCTCTGGTTAAGGATGAAGGAGTACTTACCACTCTACCACAACCCTTGTTGGTTCTCGAATTTTAATTATGCAGTACAACACATAGTATATATTCCAACAACAGCAGTATATCATAATATCCATTAAAGATGATTAACACAAATGGCCAAGATATCTTTAGCAACTAAGGAAATACAGATTAAGTGATAAAAACTATGTCAAAAATTGTGTTAGTCTTGTCCCGTGGAAAACATGATGACATTAATAATATCTTGACAGCAGCATTAAAAAGAAAAAAAAGAAGTCACATTTATCAATAACAAAATAAAATATAAGATGTTACGTAGGAATTGAGAGAATTAAAAAAAGTTAAATAAACTAACGACTAAAAAACACAAAATAAATTGGAGTTGATGGAGTAAATGAATTGATACTTAGATAGAAATATAAAAGAAGATACCAGGAGTAAAGGAAAATGTGGGAGGATCAGATCTAATCTAATCTAATCTAATCACTGTCGCTACCACTGCTGCTGCTGCTGCTATCATCGTCATGCTTCTTCTCCTTCTTGTCTTTCTTGTCCTTCTTCTTCTTTTTCTTCTCCTCCCCGTCCTTGTGATCTTCACCATGGAGCTTCTCCTTGATCTTCTCCCTATGTCCTTCGCCCTTCTCCTCCATCTTCTCCTTGTGATCCTCGCCTTTCTTTTCTGCATCCTTGTGGTCTCCCATGTGGAGTTTCTCCTCTATCTTGTGCACTATTCCTGACATTTTTGCTATTTTACTTTAATAAGTTTGATCAAAATTGATATTGGCCGGGAGTGAGGATAATGGTGAGCGAGGTAGGTATTTATAGGGGAACGGAGGAAGGTCTCGATATTTTACGTATACGTGGTTCCGACATGTAATATAAATTTCTACACAAAAAAAGAACCAAAAGAAAATATGGTTTGTTGCGCGCATGCAGCTCCGCCTCCACCACTCACGTGGATGGATGGTATATCAGTTCTGCTAAATGTCTTTCCTTTTCCTACCTTTTATTCCTCCACTATTTACGGACATCTTGAACAATTCCTCACAAGGAAAAAATAAAGAAAATAAAATTATTTATTTATTTTAGAGGTATTATATGTTGTGTGGCTGAAACGAGTAATGGGAGATGACACACCCTGTCCAAAAACTGATTCCAATAAGGTATGTGTTGCTCTCAAATATACACCAAGCATACGTACAATTAATAGAGTGAAGAGAAAGAGTATTGTTTACCCTTACAATCGGATAATTAAATTTATAAGTGGTTTTAAGAATATGTGATTTTACTTGGCACAAACTGAGAAATAATGAGAATTGATGTTAGAAATTAACTGCAAAATAAAACAAACCAATATAAAGCGCAGCTTGACCCTCGAGCTAGATCGCTCTCGAACCGACTGAGTGTATAATTGAAAAGTATGAACTTAACGGCAGAGTTGTATACGGTCAATATCGGAGAGTCCGATATCGAGGCCTCTATGGCATGTCAAGCCCGATTTCGAGAGGCTGGAAGTGGAGTCTGAAGTTCGACCTCGAAGTGCATATATAGTACAAGTCAATAACCGATGACCGTCGTGGAAATGCGGGAATTTCCCAACAACACGTGGTTAGAGCTGATAAAATCTGCAAAGATAGTACAAGGCCGTTATACAGCTGTACCAATAACATTTCTCTCTCATAATTAGACATGTACTATGTTGGGATTCACGCCTCCTATATAAAGGGGACCCCAATCATTCTTGTAAAACATATAACATTTTGACTGTAATAGAACATTCTCTGCTTTTTTCGTGCTCAATACTGTCTCTCAGCTTTATTGCTCCTTATTTAGTGTTCTTCGTTCATTGTTCTTCATTTATTGCTATTATCCGAGCCCGAGGCCTCCGATTCCAGTGAGCTCAAGGCCCCAGTCTTATGACAACTTTGATTTTCTTATCTCATTTTCCTTATTTACATTCATTAATTCTTGATTATTAACTAGTAATGGAATAAATTACATATTTTTAGAACCAGAATTCAAATATAATTGTTAATACTATTTTCAAGGTAAACAGTTTGGCGCCCACCGTGGGGCTAAAGATAATAGTGATTATTTTAGTGCTAGTTTTCTGATAACACACCTTATTCTTCACACTTTTTCTTGTCCAAGATTTTTTGATTTCAGGCTAAAACATGTCGAACTCAGTTAATGCACCAATGCATGGAAACAATGGCCTCGGTTTCCATGGGGAAAATAATGCAGCAGCTTCAGCAGCCGATGTGCCACCACTCAACCCCGGAGTAGCACATATTCCCAACCCAGTTGATGTTGGCTTGCATATTGCTATAAGCACCGATTTGGGTGCGGATTTAGGGGGAAGCGTGCAAGGAGAAGTCCAACCTGACGCACAAACAACACATGCTCAAAATGAAGTCAGCCTACAAATAATTTTCGAGATGTTGCAAGCACAACAAGTTTCTATTTCTCAGTTACAGAGTCATCAAAAAGACTCCGAGCACAGCAGGACCGGAAGCAACTCCCCGAGTTGAGCCAACACCAGAAAGATCAAGCAATAATGGGTCAGGAACAGACTCCACTATTATGAGAATGCTCGAGGAGCTCACCAAAAGAATCGAGTCAGGGGAGAAGAAGATAGAGGACAACGACAAAAAAGAAGAAACCTACAACTTGAGAGTTGACCAAATCCCGGGAGCACCTCCGATTTTGAAGGGAGTGGATTCGAAGAAGTTCGTGCAGAAGCCATTTCCGTCAAGTGTGGCTCCGAAGCCCATTCCGAAGAAGTTCAGAATGCCTGATATCCCAAAATACAACGGGACCACAGATCCTAATGAGCATATTACCACCTATGCTTGTGGTAAAAAAGGGAAAGACTTAAAAGACGACGAGATCGAGTCCGTCTTATTAAAGAAGTTTGGAGAAACACTGTCCAAGGGGGCCATGATGTGGTATCATAACCTCCCCCCCAACTCAATAGATTTGTTTGTCACGTTGGCAGACTCTTTTGTGAAGGCACATGCTGGTGCCATTAAGGTCGCTACAAGGAAGTCCGATGTCTTCAAAATTAAACAAAGAGAGAACGAGATGCTAAGGGAGTTCGTATACCGCTTTCAGATAGAGAGAATGGAATTACCACCAGTCTCCGATGACTGGGCGGTGCAAGCCTTCACTCATTGACTTGAATGAACGAAGCTCGATAGCTTCGAAGCACCTGAAGAAAAAATTTGATCGAGCATCTCGCCGTGACATGGGCAGATGTGAATAACAAGTATCAATCGAAGATCAGGGTCGAGGACGACCAATTAGGATCCCCCATGGGCTCAGTATATCCAAGCAGCCTCTTAACAAAAGAGTCAAGGAATGCAGAAAGGGAGTCAAAACCGAATAAGGAAAGATACCAGCCATATGTCGAAGAACGAAGAAACTCCCCGAGGTGTGATATACCTCGAAACGATCGAAGGGTAGATCGAGGTCAGAGTTCTCGGGGACTCATGAGCAAAACTAGGTTCGACAGGCACACATGGACGATGGAGGAACCTCGTTTGTCAGAGTATAACTTCAACATTGATGCATCAAATGTTGTATCAACAATGGGTAAGACCAGGTGGCCGAAGCCAATACAGTCAGATCCTTCCCAAAGGAACCCCAACTTAATGTGAAAATACCATGGCACTCACGGTCATAGGACCGAAGATTGTAGACAGCTTCAAGAGGAGGTAGCTCGACTGATCAGCGCAGGGCACCTTCGAGAGTTCCTCAGCGACCGAGCTAAGAACCACTTTTGATAAAGAGAGGCGAATAGGAAGAAAGAACAGGAGGAGCCGCAGCATATCATTCATATGATCATTGGAGGAGTCGACGTCCCGTAGGGACCTATGTTCAAACGGACAAAATTATCCATCACAATGGAAAAGCAGACTCGGAGCTACGTACCCGAGGATGCTCTTACATTCTGCGACGAAGACATCGGGGCCGTATCTCAGCCTCATAATGATGCACTGGTAATTTATTTTCTTTTTAATAAAATTCAAATTAAACGTGTGCTCGTGGATCCAGGTAGCTCGGCCATCATAATCAGGTCGAGGGTTGTGGAGCAGCTCGGGCTGCTCGACCAAATCATCCCCGCCTCTCGAGTCCTCAATGGATTCAACATGTAGAGTGAGACAACGAAGGGAGAAATCATCCTCCCATTCAATGTAGCCGGTACAATTCATGATACCAAGTTTCACGTCATCGAAGGTGACATGAGGTACAACGCCTTGCTTAGAAGGTCGTGGATTCATAGTATGAGGGCGGTGCCATCAACTCTTCATCAAATGATGAAGTTTCCAACAAAGGATGGTGTAAGGAAGGTGTATGGAGAGCAACATGTAGAAAAGGATATGTTCTAGGTGCACGATATGGCACCAGCTTCGGCGCCTTCCACCTCGGAGAAGTCAAAAGACAAGGAAGTAGCCAAATAGCAACCACAGTCTATACTCTCGGTTGAGTCCGAGGGATAGGTGATCAGTGAGCAAGTAGTAGAGGACGACGAAAAAGACTTCCTCACTACTTGAACCTTCGTTGCCTCTGAAGAGTCATATGTAACAAGGTCAGCAGTCGAAGAGCTCGAACAGGACGTATTGGTCGAACATCTTCCAGATTGAAAGGTATACCTGGGAACGGGATTAACCCCCGATCTCAGGAAAAAACTCATTCAATTTCTTATTGATAACATTGATTGCTTCGCTTGATCCCGTTTAGATATGACAGGTATCTTGCCGGAAATAACCTCCCATCGACTAAGCGTCGACCCCAGGTTCAAACCGGTGAAGAAAAAAGGAGGCCTCAGTCTGAGGTAAAGCATGCATTCATCAAGGACAAGGTAACAAAGTTTCTCAAAATAGGATGCATTAGGGAGGTGAAATACCCCGAGTGGTAAGCTAATGTAGTAGTAGTCCCCAAAAAGGGAAATAAATTGAGAATATGTGTAGATTATAAAGATTTAAATAAAGCCTGCCCTAAAGATTCGTTTCCATTACCCAACATCGATAGTTTGATCGACGCCACGGCCGTCCATGAGATCCTTACTTTTCTCGATGCCTACTCCGGGTACAATCAAATTCAAATGAACCCGGAGGACCAGGAAAAGACTTAGTTCATCATGAAGTATGGAACATATTGTTATAATGTAATGACCTTCGGGCTAAAAAATGCGGGAGCAACATATCAACGCCTAGTTAATAAAATATTCGAACATCAAATAGGCAAGTCTATGGAAGTTTACATTGATGACATGTTAGTTAAGTCCCTATGCGCAGAGAACCATTTGACTCATTTGCAGGAAACATTTGATATCCTTAGGAGATACAACATGAAGCTCAACCCCGAGAAATGCGCTTGCGAAGTCAGATCAGGCAAATTTTTGGGCTTCATGGTATCGAACTTGGGGATCGAGATCAACCCCGAAAAAATCAAGACCATCGAAGAGATCACCGTGGTGAATAGTGTGAAAGCAGTATAGCGGCTGACCAAGCGGATATCAGCCTTAGGCCGATTCATCTTGAGGTCATTATATCGGAGTCATCACTTTTTCTCCTTCTCAAGAAGAAAAGGAACTTCGAGTGGACACCGGAATGCCAACATGCCTTGGAAGAATTAAAGCGATATCTCTCGAGCCCACCTTTGCTCCATCCCCTGAAGGAGGACGAAACGCTATACTTATATTTGGCTGTGTCCGAGGTAGCTGTAAGTGGTGTGTTGGTTCGAGAAGAACAAGGTACGCAATTCCCTATCTATTACGTAAGTCAGACCCTAGGAGATGCAGAAACCAGGTATCCGCACTTAGAAAAACTAGCTCTTGCATTAGTAAGTTCATCTAGAAAATTGAAACCTTACTTTCAATGCCACCCTATATGTGTTTTAACTACATATCCTCTTCGAAACATCATGCATAAGCCCGAACTATCGGGCCGATTGGCCAAATGGACCATCGAACTCGGAGGGTATGATATCGAGTATCAAACCCGAACGACCATCAAGTCTCAAATTTTGGCGGACTTCGTGGATGATTTTACGCCTGCGCTCGTGCCCGAGGTAGAGAAAGAACTTTTGTTAAAAACGGGCACATCATCGGGGGTATGGACCCTTTTTACTGACGGAGCCTAGAACGTGAAAGGGTCCGGACTTGGCATAGTTCTAAAACCACCTATGGGTGCCATAATTGGACAATCTATAAAAACTCAAAGTTGACTAACCATGAGGCCGAGTATGAGGCCATGATTTTACGTTTCGAACTGGCCAAAGGCCTAGGATCAGAGGTCATCAAAGAAAAATGTGACTCTCTTCTGGTTGTAAACCAAGTAAATGGGAGCTTCGCGGTTCGAGAAGATAGGATGCAAAGATACTTAGACAAGCTTCAAGTGACATTGCACCGCTTCAAAGAGTGGACCCTGGTTCACATAAGTCGAGAACAAAATAGCGAGGCCGATGCACTTGCAAATTTGGGATCGTCTGTCGAAGAAGATGACATACTCCCGGGGACTGTTACTATCCAAATTGGTGATCGAAGAAGGCCATGCCAAAATCAGCTCCACAAGTCTAACATGGGATTGGAGGAACAAGTACATTGACTACCTGAAACATGGGAAACTCCCCACGGATCCAAAAGAATCGAGGGCCCTTCGAGCCAAAGCAGCTCAATTTTCACTCGACGAGAATGGAACACTATACAGAACGACCTTCAACGGACCATTAGCAGTATGCTTGGGACCGGGGGACACCGACTATGTGCTTTGAGAAATCCACGAAGGCACCTGTGGAAACCACTCTGGTGCCGATTCTTTAGTTCGAAAGGTAATCAGAGCAAGTTACTATTGGGATAACATGGAAAAGGACACCAAAGAATTCGTTCGAAGATGTGACAAATGCTGAAGATTTTCACCAATGATTCACCAACCCGGTGAACAACTACACTCACTCTTATCCCCGTGGCCATTTATGAATGGGGGATGGACATCGTCGGCCCCCTACCAACAGCGCCAGGTAAATCTAGATTTATTTTATTTATGACTGACTACTTCTCGAAATGGGTAGAAGCACAGGCCTTCGAGAAGATAAGAGAAAAGAAGTCATCAACTTCATATGGGATCACATCATATGCCGATTCGGGATCCCCTCTGAGATTACATGTGATAATGGGAAGCAGTTCATCAGCAACAAGGTGACGAAATTCCTCGAGGATCACAAAATCAAAAGGATCCTATCAACACCTTACCACCCAAGTGCAAATGGTCAGGCCGAGTCCACAAACAAAACTATCGTTTAAAACTTAAGAAGAGGTTAGAGAATGCAAAGGAAAAATGGAGAGAAGTGCTGCCCGAGGTACTATGGGCGTATCGAACAACCTCGAAGTCAAGCACAAGGGAAACCTTGTTCTCTCTGGTATATGGGTCTGAGGCGCTGATACCAGTCGAGGTCGGAGAGCCAAGTTCCAGATTTCAGCATGCCACCGAGGACTCAAACAATGAGGCCATAAATATCGCCTTCGAACTACTAGATGAAAAGAGCGAGGCCGTACTGGTCCGAATGGCCGCTCAAAAACAAAGGATCGAAAGATACCACAACAGAAGAACAAACCTCCGATACTTCGGAGTCGTGGACTTTGTTCTAAGGAAAGTCACCCTCAACACTCGAAACCCAAATGAAGGGAAACTAGGCCCTAGCTGGGAAGGACCGTACTGCATCCTCGGAGAAGTAGGCAAAGGGTCCTACAAACTTGGCACCATGGAGGGTGATAAACTACCAAGCAATTCGAACATATCGATGCTCAAATGCTATTATTGCTAAGGTATAACCTTCTCCCTTTTCGTTTATATTTCATACTAACTTGTTGCAGGTGTTCGATTGAGAGGAATCGAAGCACCCTTCAGCTCGAATACCTTGGGTTTTAAAGCATGTGTTGCACTCTTTTTCCCTTAGATCGGGTTTTATACCAAATGGGTTTTACCGGCAAGGTTTTTAATGAGACAACATCTATATGTACCTAAGGAAGACTCATCAAGTATTCAAAACTTCTTTTCAATCAACCTCGAATACTGGGGGGCATCACCCTCGGAGGTTACCTTTTCAAAGAAACCAAGTTACGCCAAAGAGGGCCTCAATAGGAGAATGTTGTGTCGGGCCAAACGGTCAAATGAACCGTGTCTGTGTAGAATAGTCAAGCCCCTAATGGAAAAAACATGTACGCATGTATCAAGTAATCGAAGAAGCATCCTTGTTCAACAAAACACTTTGTGCCTCAAAGAAGTTTACTATTCTTGCATGAAACGGCTCAAGGGCCAAATACTCCCGAACACTCGGGGACTGTCATCGACAGTCAACTTATCGAGCCATCAAGGACTCGAGCTCATAATACCTCAATAAGGAAACATCGAATCTGTAAGACCTCAATGAGGCAACATCAAATCTATAAGACCTCAATGAGGCAATCAAATGTATAAGACCTCAACGAGGCGTACTCAAACTTATAAGACCTTAAAAAGGCATAACCCCGATATTTAAGGCCAAGGTTATATATTCAAACTTGTAAGACCCCTAAAAAAGCATACCCTCGATATAGAGGCCGAGGTCATCTCACCCGGGGACTAAAGGCTATGGCCTAATATAAAGACTACGGTCATATGAAAAGGCTACGGCCGAAGTAATGCGGCTGGAAGACGTCCGACTTCCGCCATAAAATCTAAAGGCCTTCAAACACTTCGAAAAAACTGGTTAATCAGGCTACCCTCGGCATAAGCAAAGGAGCTTCGATAATATCAGCCCCAAACAATGAATAGGCTTCGAAAAAATCAGCCTTCAGTATAAAGGCTTCGAAAAATCAGCCTTCGAGAAAACCTCACGAGGTACTCAATTATCGCCATATATCGACTTATAATCGAGGTTCCTATTTGAGCCGTCGAAGGGTCGGACGAACGCAAAACATGACAAGGCATAACAAAACTTTAAAAGTCTTTAGCTAGAATGGGGGAAATTTATAGCCATATTATAGGTCGAATTGACCCCATCTAAAAAGAGCCTAAGGCCCGATATGTAAGAGCCTAAGAGCCAAACTAAAGAGCCCAAGGGCCAATATAAAAATCTTAAGGGCCGATCTAATGAGCCTAAGGGCCAATTTGAAAATAACTTAAGGGCTAAATTGAAAATAGCCTAAGGGACAAAATGAAAAAAAACCTAAGGGCCAAAATGAAAAACGTCTAAGGGACAATGTTTTAAAACCTAAGGGTCGATACCTAAACGACCTAAAGGCCGAAGCACACTGTGCTCGAGACCCCACCTAAGTTCGGACTCGAAAGTCCCGAGCTAAAGCTCAGCTCGAAGATCGGACCTTAGATGGTCACTTACTGTCGATCGATCGTCGAGCACATAAACCTAAGGGTTTTATATTCTAAGTCCAACACATCATACTGATCATCGACAAGCATTAAACACTAAAGACAAAGGCAAGATGAAAAGTTATGCAAAAATAAGATGAAAATTTTCTTTATATATAAACAATAGTACAAAGGTACATCTACAACACTCCCACGGGGAGCCCTTTACAAAAATCAAAAGTAGACCTAATCTATCATCGGGGACTTTGTCTTTTCCCCCTCGGGGAATTTTCCTTCATCAACCCCCTTGGGACTAACTTCCTCATCAGCATCCTCCTCATCTCTTTCAGCATCGTCTTTATCAGAAGAAGAACCAAGGACTTTGGCGCCAATCTCGTCCGCCTTGGCCTGCTCTATCTTCTCTGAGAGATCGAAGCCCTTAGCGTGAATCTCCTCGAGGGTTTCCCTTCGAGACTTGCATCGTATATATTCGTTACTCCTCCTCTCTCGATTGAAGGCCCCTCTGAACTCCATTTTGGAATCAACAACATCTTTCAAATTGATGGCTACCTTCTTGTCGGCCTTTATTTGTATCTCTTTGGATTCAGCTCGGGTTTTCTCGATCTCGGCCTTCACTTTCGTAAGACCAGCCTCGAGCTCAGTTATCCTGCCCACCTGAACCGAATTGCTCTCTTGATCATATCATAGTTGAAACTCTAGGGCGGACATTTTAGCCAATGCTTCTTTCTTGGCCGCAAAAAGGACATCCATTTGTACCTTCCACTCATTGCATTCGGAGTTAACTTGGGCGACCTCGCCCCGAAGACGCTCCAGAATTTCTACCTTCTGCTGCAATTGAGAGTGTTAGCCTAAAAAGATGGGAGAAGAAGCCCATACTCTTTCAAAACTAAAGTTACCTGCTTCTCAAGCTCGTCCTCGTAGTCTCGAGCTCGGGTCAACTCCGATCGAAGTTGTACCAGCTCCATTTCCTTCTTGGCAAAAAGAAGTCTGAGGGTCTTCTCCTCATTAGAAAATCTACGCATCTCGGCCTCACAGCAACGTAGCTCAGCCTTAAATTTGTGGAAGGCCTACGGAAAGAAAAGTTTTTCAGAAAAAGAAAGTAAATATGAAGTCGGAGAAGTTATAGCACTATTAAAAAGTCACCATTGAACAAAGTCGTTGAGCTTCCTCTATGGTTGGCTTTGCATCAGCCGGTTTGGCCTCGTCGACCCCAGTGAAGCAACCCTGGAAGGGGTCATTCTCACTTAGGACTCCGATAAACTCGGGCGTCTTTAAGTCTTGAGCATCCCTAATGGTGTCCTCGGAGAAGCTTGGGAATGATGGTGTGTGACCCACTGTAACGCCCTCAAGGAAATCTCCTGAGGCGCTCTGATCGGGCAGAGGTACTTCGATGCCTTTTCCCTTCGAAGTATTCCCCGAAGTCTGGGAAGCGGCTGGCAAGTCTAGAGACGAAGGGCCTTCGTCCTTTTTCTTCTCTTTATTTCCTCCTTCGATTCTTAGGGCTTCGGTTTCTCCGGGCTTAATTGCCTCGGAAGGATTTCCAGTTCAATTCATCAACGTCGAACCCTCCACTTCATCGTCATCATCTCCCGTAGATCTACAGATGAATAATTCCTCACTGGTGACTACATTCTTCCTATGGCCCCGAGCTGGTTTTACTTTGCTTTGAGAGTCCTCATCCTTCGAAGACCTTTTTCTCTTATTATATTTTTCGGCTTCGAAGCCGAAGGTTCCTCTTCCTCACTAAGAGGGGGCAGCCTCATCTCGAAGAACTCACCAATACCTGCAACAAAGAAGTTAGGTCCTATGAAGAAAGGTATCTTTTAAAATGGAAGAAGTATCGTTATAACATATACCATGGTGCTTCGCCTCCCACTTGCCCCTCGACAAGCCTATTCACCTGCGTTTATCGTATGTCGAGGTAGCAGCAAGTTTTCGAGCCCAGTTCGGGAGGTCGAGGACCGCATCAGGCATCCAGGGGACCGCTGAAAGAAGAGAAAGGGAAACAGTCACTCGACATGTGACAAAATTAATGAAAGGAAGATGTAGCATCACATTTTACTCATGTGTGAAGTTCCATTTATTAGGGAACTATAGGAACTCTGAGGGAATGACGTCGATGGTCCTCACTCTGATGAACCGGCTCATCCAGCCCCGATCCCTGCTCTCGTCACTTCTAGCAAGGAAAGATTTGGTGTCCCGACGTTAGAGTTTGATTAGACCTCGGAAATGCTGAGGCCGATACAATCGTATGAGGTGGCTGAGGGTGAATTCGATCTCGGCCTTATCAACAAAGAACCTTATCATCAACATAATCCGCCAGAAGGACGGATGAATTTGGGCCAGGGTAATTTGGTACCTTCGGCAGAACTCGAGCATGAGCGGGTCGAGGGGACCTAATGTAAAAGGGTATGTATACACTGACAATAACCCCTCTACATAGGTCGTAATATCCTCTTCACGAAAGGGTATTTGTAGAACGACCTCCTATCCCCATCCGCACTCTCTCCTTACAGCATCGAGGTGTCTCTCCTCGATTGATCGTATATACCTCGTGGCATTTTCTCAAAGACCAGCGACATCGGGAGGTTTCTCTACTGTAAATCCTTCTGCAAGGAAAATTTTCTCGGAATAATCTCATTAAACATCGACGGCTTGCCACCGGCCAGACGAGAAAAAGAAGTAGAGGTTCCTTCTTTCTGAGGAACAGATTTTGAGCCTTCTTCTTTCTGAGGAACCGATTTGGATATTTTAGCCATGGGTTATTTAGGGTAAGAAGGAGGAGAATAAAACACTGTCGCAATTTTAATATGATACGGAGAAAGAAGTGGAGGAAAAAGGTGAGTCTATAGAAGAAGATATTTTCTGCAGAATGACAAAGTTCTTAATGAAGGGAATAAAGCAAGTATTTATAAGAGAAAACGACGATTTTTCATTGACGTTAGTGGCCAATCGGCTCTGACAAGCAATTATGATTTTTTAGGGAAGTGAACCGACGGGTCACTTCAGTCGCTTCAACGCCTGCATCATAGGGATGACATCATCACACAGGTTCCCAAAGGGTCGAGAGTTCAAATCGTTTCTTATCATTTCAATCTAAGAAACCCGGGGACTATCTGTATACGGTCGATATCGGAGAGTCCGACATTGAGGCCTCTATGGCATGCCAAACCCGATTTTGAGAGGCTCGAAGTGGAGTTTGAAGTTCGACCTCGAAGTGCATATATATTACAAGTCAATAATCGATGACCATCATGGAAAGGCGGGAATTTCCCAAGAACACGTGGTTAGATCTGATAAGGTCTGCAAAGATAGTACAAGTCCGTACAAAGCCGTTATACAGCTGTACCAATAGCATTTCTCTCTCATAATTAGACATGTACTATGTTGGGATTCACCCCTCCTATATAAATGGGACCCTAATCATTCTTGTAAAACATATGACATTTTGACTGTAATAGAACATTCTCTATTTTTTTCGTGCTCAACACTGTCTCTCAACTTTATTGATCCTTATTTAGTGTTCTTCATTTATTGCTATTATCCGGCCCTGAGGCCCCCGATTCCAGTGAGCTCGAGGCCTCAATCCTGTGAGTACTTTGGTTTGCTTATCTCATTTTCCTTACTTATGTTGATTACTTCTTGATTATTAACTAGTAGTGAAATAAATCACATATTTTTAGAACCACAATTCAAATATAATTGTTAATACCATTTTCAAGGTAAAAAAGAGCAAGAATGCTTAAGAGAGAAAATATAATATATTTCTTTGTTATGCGTGAATATGATGATTACAGAATGATTGGAACCCCCTTTATATAGTAGGGGAATTCTATTTATGGTACAATTCTAAATACAGCAGGAAATCCCATGATTGGCTAAATAACCGGTCTTGATTTGATACGTGCTGATATTTTTGCCACGATCCTTGCCCGATCATGGATGTCTTGGCTTTCCATTATTCGACTAAGCAGGATTTCTTCGGTCTCGCTCGATGCCTATCCCGTTCGGTCTCAATCTCGGCTGGTTTTGATCTCAATTGGTACTCGAATTACGAGCTTGATAATGTATCTTCATGTTACGATCTGATATAACACGGCACCGAACCTTGTCCTGCCATCCTAGTCTCGATTAACCATACAAAATCGGGCAAGCCCGATTTTGACCGTACACAGATAGTCCCCTCGATTCTCAGAAATAAGATGATGAGAAACGACATGAATTCTCAAGCTTCAACTTTTTGACTGATGACGTCATTAACTAGATCGATCATGATGTAAGCAACAAAATGTCCCATCGGTTCAGTAACCAAGGCATTAAATGCCTGTCAGGCGTTGGTCGGTCACTAGACGACTTTGAACCGTCTCCTTCAACCTATAAAACTTCGATTCTTTCTTAACTCAAACCTTTACAACCATCATTTTCTCTACTTTTGCTCTCAAAGAATTCTTGCTTCTCACTTTTCATATCCAATTTTCCTGAATTTAATCAATTTTTTACTTTCTACCTTTTCACAAATGGCAAAAACATCCAAAACTGTGTCCCAAAAAGAGGCTTCGTCTTCATCGCGCTCCACCGGCGATGCAGCTACGGCGGAGTCCCAACCTGAGGAATATGTTCCAACAGGGTTCCTGATAGTTTCCGACTTCAAGATAAAGAAGAACCCCTCGGTGCAGGGCCGATGTGAACCGATGTCAAGGTACATCTGCACCATCACCTAGGGCCTCCTCATCAAAGTTAAAGAGGAGTGCAACTGGGTAAACAAGGACGTGGTCGTTCCCTCTCCTGAGGAATCGATCACCACAAACGTTGAGGGGTATCTAAGTGTTTACACTAACCCCTTTACATTTAGCTCCCTGGACCCTGGAATAGTTGCCTTCTGCAAAAGGTACAATATTACCCTGGGCCAGATTCACCCATCATTTTGGAGGATACTCGTCCTCCTCCGCTTCTTCACTAGAAAAATCGAGGTTTTCTCCTTTCTCGCCGAGCCATTAAATCCACGTTCTCCAGTCTTGACAAGACCCGTGATCGAGACTAGATGGGCAAGTTTGTCCGAGTAAGGACATCGGACCTGATCCCTTCCAAAGATATGCCGTTCCCGTAGAGGTGGAATTTTAATCGTAAGTGCCTTTTCCTTGAGTGCTCATTTTTCCATTCTTACTTTCTTCAACCGTCGCTTATTTTTACTTTGTTACTGCAGTTGTGGCCAAAATTTCGGACCCGGTTCTGGAGTTAAAAATATGGGTTGAGGGCCTAGTATCTCAGAGGCCCTACTTCGAACAAGCTTGGATGGAGCTTTCAAAGGTCAATGGGAGGCTCGCAACCACGGTAAGCTTCTGCTTCTTACTTGTTAACCATTTTAATCTTTCTTAAACTAACTTGCTTCCCTTTCTTCGCAGGTCTCGGGAAGGATGTCCCGATGAGGCCTCCTTCTGGCAACGAGGAATTCCTCCCTCAACCACCAGCTCCAAAGCCAATAAAGGAGAAAATAAGAAAAAGGGCTCCGATTCCGTTGGGCTCGGAAAAGAAGAGGCCAGCGAAGAAAACTCGCAAGTCTAAGGAAAACTTTGCTGCCTTGTTTGTGGAATCGGTCCGTCGGCTAATGCACGATTCCGAAGACGAGGAGTAAGAAGAAACCGGGATGGTGGTTCGTTCGTGATATATAGTTCCGATATAGAAGAATTCTGAACTAGAGGCAATCAATAAAGGATCTTCGGCCGAGTTTCTCGGGAAAGAAGTCACTCCGTCCCCGACGAAGATGGGATACATAGAGCTCCAAAGAAAAATCCCCCAAGCATCGGAAGAGGTTTCTAGGGTTGAACCTGGGGTGGTCGATATCTCGGACTCTCCCCAAATTTCTGATGCCATGATCTAAGAGGACAATTTGTTAGAGGGGCAATGGGTAGATCTCCATGGATTCTTTGACGGGATCGAGGGAGCTACTTCTGAGGAGATCCCCGATTTCGGCGACCTATCGGTCCCAAGGAAGGTACCGTGGGGGAAACTGAGTCTCCATTAAGCTCGAAATTGGTAGATCAATTTCCAGCTCCGAGTGCCAACTCCAGATGCAAACGACATTTGGTGTTGACCGTCCCCGAAGATGCTCGAGTTTTCTCCCTCCCCCCCCCCCCCCCCCCGGTCAGGATCGCCATTAATCTGAGTTGCCTGGTGATCGAAGAAGAACAGGCGGTGATGAATGTTGTGCGGGCCGCTTGCTTGTTCAACGAGGCCCAACACGCACTAAAGCGGATAACCTTTAAACTTTACATACTCTCGTTTTACTTGTAGATTACTCTTAACACTTTTTCTCTTTATTTTGTAGGCTTCGGTGTTGCATCATGAGGCCTTTGTCGCCGAGAGGAGCATGAGACCAAAGTTCAGAGCCTTGCTGAGAAGAACGATACTTACCGACTCCTCAATGAAAGACTCCAGGCCGATCTTGTTGCAGCTCGGGAGGAATACACTGACATGGCCGAACATGTATTCTGAATGCTCCATGATTTTGACATAACAACTAATGACCCTATTCTGCAGATCCGAAAGAGGCTTGAGCAAATTTTCATTCCCTACTCTGTCATGTCGGGCCAAATTGAATATGGTGTCAATTTCATTGCCCGAAGACTCGTACATCATCTCCGGTTAAACAGAGATAGATGTTGACAGTCAACTTTGACCGTTCGTATTTTAAAATTAACTTATGCAAGCTTCCTAGGCAAAAATGATAAAAATATAGTTTTTTGCACATTATTTAGCTTTAATGCAATTTATTAATAATTATTCCTATTTTTACAAAATATTTGAATTTATCATTTTGTTGCAATTGGTTAAATACTACCATTTTTGCGCATTATTATAAATGTAATAGCTCAGCCCGCTAGTGATATTGTCCACTCTGGCCCTGGGCCCTCACGGGTTTCAAATGCGTTGTGTTTTGCCAATGTGGGACCCTTCCTAAAGCCCGGGGTGTTACATACACCCCCTCTTATGGACTCAGTGTCCTTGCTAAGGTTTTCCCCATCGTATGGGATTCTCCTAGACTTCGCATTGAGGTTTGCCCCGCCTAACTGAGATTTGCCTAAACTCCGTTGAAATCTGACTCACTATCGGCAAGGCTGACACAAGAGTGGCTCTGATACCATCTGTAACAACCCAGCTCGCTAGTAATATTGTCCGCTATTGGCTTAGGCCCTCATGGGTTTAAAACGCGTCAGAGCCTAGGCCGAGAGCAGACAATATCACTAGCTAGTTTGGCTATCACGACCCATTTTTTGAACAAGCCGGGACCAGCACCCCGATCACTAAACATGACTGAGCGAATCATCTGCGCTTATCGAATCTATTATAACTTCAAACTTTATATGCCAGAATGCACTACTCTAACCAAATACTTTTTATTAATTTATATATCTAAAATAAACCAACTCCAAAACTTTATTCATAGTAACTAATGGAATACTGCTAAGTTATTATCAAAAATATCTTAATCTTAACCCAATGATTGTGTCTATGAAGCCTCTACTGACAAACTGACGCACTGCTCAGGACATGAGATTGCCTGGATAGTTCTCCAAGTAAACAAAGAAATTACTAAACTAAGATGACTCCTAGGAATACTCCACGAATAAAAGTGGAGCTCACCAATGCACTGGAAGAGAGGGAAGTCCTAACATGTAGCCTGCTCGCCTGCAAAACCGGTTCCTACGTTGTACCACAGACCAACATAGGTTCCAAAAAGATAATGTCAGTTTCATCCATTGTACTCAGTGAGTCTCAACGATAGGGGACAAAACTCTAATAAAATATACATTACTAGCAAAGATTCTAGATGCATGGAAAACATAAAGCTTCTAAGAACAATTCTAAAATAATTGCTTAATAGCAGTTTATGAATATTCTAAAAGAAATGATTTTCTTTTTTTTCTTATAAAAAAATTACTTCACGTTATACTTCGGGAGTTCCAACTATCCTGACTTAATTCTATCTCAGTCACTGTGTGATTGGCACGGGTTTGATCCAACCTGATCGAATAGGCCCAATCCACGAGGTGCCACTCGCTTCATGGCTCTCAGAGCTCATGTGTCATACCTTATATGGCTAGGTAAATTCTCAGCAACAAGACCCTCGGCTCGTGTTCTCCCTTCTTTGGCACAAGTAGTTTCAGGAATTCAACGCCTTTATCAGGACCCTCGGCCTGGACGATGCCCCCTTCTTAGAATAGAGGATACTCCCAAAAATCTTTTCTTTCTAAAACTTCTTCTTGTGACTTTTCAAGTCTAAATCCTTTCTTGTACATCATATACATACTCATGTTATTATCCTTAAATGTAAAGCATGGCATAAGAATGAAATAAACATTCAAATGTATTTCTAAATATTCTTGCTTTTCCATAAATTTTCAACATGAAAATGGCATATAAGAATAACACAAGAATCTGAAAATTTATGCACATATATCATAATAAATCATCTAAACTTTTGCTAGAACAATTCTAAGTTAATAAGTAGTCACTCACTCCAACTAAGTACATATAAATCTTTTAAGCAATTCATCAAAAACTTTGTATGCGTGCTTTGGTGAGTTAAACCACTTTAGTAAAGGGTTATATCAACGCACCTAAAAAATCCTTGATCCAATACGTAGGCCCCAGTCCAATTTATACCCGTCAAACAATTGATTCTACAACAACCAGTACATTTGAATTAATTTTAAAGTCTCACACCTAAACATGGAACTTACTGTTGATACAAAGGAAGAAGGGAATAATTAACTATTCAATTCTTACCTATTACTACTGTAGGTAAATTGACAATATGAAATTTTATATACCTGAGTTCAAGAATTAGTAATTTGTAAAGAACCCTAGAATCTTTTCGTGGCCTCCGTGTGTAAGCAGCGCTGCCTGTGTTTTGTAGGCTTGTGTTTACTTTACTTTTTCCTTTTTGTTTTGTTTTTTTGGTTTTTTTTTTCCGAATAAGGCTTCTTCTTTTTGCCCTTCTAAATGTGAAATACGTTCTTTCCATTCCAAGGCTTTAAGCCTCTTTTTTTGTTTTATAATTTTTTTCTTTTTGTTTTGTTTTTCCTTAACTAATAATTAATGATACCTAGTTTAAAAAATTATTAATATTTCCCTAATTGTATATACAATTCTTTATAAATAGATAAGTAACTCAAAAATCAATCACAAGGGTTTAAATCCGTAATAGAAGTATAATTTAAGAAAAAAATTAAATTCTAGATTTAGCGAGTGTTGAAACTTGTCACGACCCAAAATTCATAAGGTCGTGATGGCGCCGGACATCATTGTCAAGCAAACCAATCATTAATTAATCGAAATAAATTGTGGTTTAAATATTTATGAAAAACATTTCCTTTCACTTTATTACATATTAACTAAATAAAAATCTGTTAAGTAAAACAATGGTTTAAATATTACACTTTAGCAAATATATCCCAACACATCCCAGAACCCGGTGTCACAAGTACATGAGCAATTTCTAAGAATTTATACAATCATCACAAGGCCTGTCCGAAATACAGATTGGACAAGGAAATTTAAAATAAAAATAACTACGGTACAAGCGAGACTCTGTCAGCTGTGGATCGCCTCCGGATGATGCAGCTCGCCTAAGTCTCCGAAATTCTCCACATTGTTATGAAAGTACCTGTGGAATAAAATGCACAGCAAGTGTAGCATGAGTACAAAAACAACGTGTACTCAGTAAGTCGTCTGCCTAACCTCAGAGAGGTAGTGACAGGAGGTCAAATTAGACACTTGCTAAAAGTCAATTTAAAATATTCAAATGTGACACTAAGCATGAATATCCTAGGCAATTTATTAAAATCAGGAATAACTATTATCAACTCTTTCCACATTTAACACTTTAATCCTTCCTCATATTAACAACAATTAATCAACATGGGTGATTTAATCAAATAACAATTTAATCGACAGGAAGGAACAACTTCTTCCAAAAATCTTTAATAACTTTAAATCTCTGTCATTTCAGTTGACAACTTAAAATTCCAGGCTAGTAATCAGGCACAAATCATAGCAACTAAGCAGTAAATATCATGCGCAAGCAATGCCGAGGGCCGAATGGCGCAAACCAACAATAATAAATTGTGCATTGCCGAGGGTCAAACGGTTAGAACCATAGATGCATCTATCTGTCCCGCTTGCGAATCGATCATGCGACACAATTATACATACAAATAATAAGGCTAGCCTGCTCGCGAATCATACCTGCTAGTGGGTCCTAAACTATCTGGACAAGGCATAATAGTAGCTACGCACGGAATCCCGTCACCTCGTGCGTACGTAGCCCTCGAAGATAATAGCATATACTTCATTAATTCACTTAGGGGTACAATTCCCCCTCACAAAGTTAGAAAGGAGACTTACCTCGCTCCGAGATTCCATAACTGGCCTCCAAGCCCTTCCGATGACTCCAAACGGATGCACAACGCCCCAAAACTATCCAAACAACGACAACCCAATGAAAATATACTCTAATATTTGCAACAATTCCAAATTATATAATTTCCCAACCCCGCTTAGTGAAATGACCAAAATGGCCACAAATTCTCGGTTTTAAAACATTCTGCCCAGCCTCGATTCCGCACCTGCGGTCCTACCACCGCACATGTGCTCCCGCAGGTGCGACCAATCTCCCGCACCTGCGGCTGCCTCAATTCCAGCCCAATAATCGCACATGCGCCCACTGTCCGCATTTGCGTCTTTGCAGGTGCAGAAATGCCATCGCACATACGCTCCCAGCCAGACCATCCATCCTTTGCACCTGCGGTGCCATAGCCGCACCTGCGGCTCCGCACCTGCAGCCAAATCCTCACAGGTGCGATCACACCAGATGACATCAACCTCAGCCTTCTTCAAACTCCCAAACTTGATCCGTTAACCACCCGGAATCCACCCGAGTCCCCCGGGACCCCGTCCAATTATACCAACCTATTCCAAAACATAATGCAGACTTGCTCGAGGCCTCAAATCACATTAAACAACATCAAAACCACGAATCGCACCCAAACCCCCACTTTATGAACTTAGAAATTTCCAACTTCTACATCTGATGCCTAAACCTATCAAATCACGTCTGATTGACCCCAAATTTTACGCACAAGTCATATTCGACATTACGACCTGCTTCAACTTCCGGAATTGCATTCCGACCTCGATATCAAAACTTTCACTTCCGGTCAGATTTCTCAAAAACCTTTAAATTTCTATCTTTAGCCAAATGACTTCAAAATGATCTACGTACATCCAAATTCACTTCTGATCGTGCTTCCAACTCCAGAATCACCATACAGAGCTATTTCCAGACTCGGAATCCCAAACGGACATCAACATCACTGAAATACGCTTCAAGCCAAACTTAGGAAATTCTTCAAAAATGCTGACTTCCACAATATACGCCGAAACGCTCTTGGGTTATCCAAACCCGATCCGAACATACGCCCAAGTTTTTGAAATCATCATACGAACTTGCTGGAACCTTCAAATCTTGATTCGGAGGTCGTTTACTCAAAATTCCAATTTGAGTTGATTCTTCCAACTTAAGGCTTCCGAAATGAGAATTTTCTTTCCAAATCAACTCTATACTTCCCGAAATTCAATTCCGACCACACCTACAAGTCTTAATACCTGAAATGGAGCTGCTCACGACTTCAAACCGCTGAACGACGCGCTAGATCTCAAAACGATCGGTCGGATCGTTACCTTCTCCCCCACTTAAACAAATGTTCGTCCTCGAACGTGCTAAGAACTACTCTGGAGTTATCTGAAATCACTGTTTAACACCTCGTGCACCTGCCTGTGCTACCACAACCCAGTTGAGCACATTAGCTTGTCAAATATAAAGATTTCTTCATTTATCCATATAATAAGCTCAGAACCTAGTTCCAACACTTGAAATTCTCTGCCAGGCCTAGTTCCAATACATAAACACTGTATCATCCACCACCCGATATACCAGGACATAACTGCATACTTTTTCTGAATCAGCACCATACACCGCATAACTCATCATCTGACCACAACGACATCCCCTGAACCTAAATAGCCAAAATTCCACGAAAATGATGCTCCCAATGCACCTCATGATATATATGCATACATCCTGCTATAATGCTGACGATACCACCACAACAGAGGAGATGTGTAGAAATTCATAACCAACTGCAGAGTTAACAAATCACTGAATATCCCATCTTGACTAGAATCATCGCCTTATTATGAACCTGAATAATGGTATTTGGTCTTCAATATACACTTCACATAACCTTATCACACTGATCTCTAATCCGATAATCTTGTATCACTCAATATGAACTGCTCAGACAACAAATCACCCCAAACATGACCAACAACCTCACATGAGACCACATCGTGCCACTAGGCCATAACTCGAACATGATAGATAAGAAATGACTCAGGAAAGGACTATTCAACTCACGCAACTAATATGAACTTTTCTCAGAAAATAGGAAGTAAAACATAACAAAAATAAATATATATGAACCTTACTCCACATCACACTGTTGCGGTGTGCAACCCGATCCGAATAACATACCCGTGGCGACGTGCCACCCGATTCACACATAAAATTTACATAAGAAGATATATATACGGAGTTGATTTGCTCCCTATTACAAATTACTGAATATCGATCATAAGCACACTAAGTGCATAATACCATCCTGGGATACTGATAAGTGCAAAAGCCCAAGCACGACTGAGGTGCGATATATATATACACTCTGGGTTTCAAGAGTTATCCTCCTTACATAACATCATCACTACGCAGAGATCTCAACTCATAAGAAATTATCAAGCCGTTTCACAACTCATATGGCACAATCATATTATAACATGAATTTGACGAGGCCGGAACAATATCTGATGTTCTAATACCTTTCCATGAAAAAGTGTTCTACTGAAATGAACATACATGGCTCGTACGGAGCCCATAATCATATTTAAATCTATCCACAAACATCGAGTCTACCTTGCTCGCACCAAACCAGGCTAATAGCCTCACCTAGGTTCATATTAACCCACTTTCTATCATAATACGCGAGAACAACCATCATAGCCGGGACAAACATCCCACAATCCACAACCAAATGAACTGAACGCTTCCAGGAATTCTTAAATAACCAATATTGCACTCCACGACCTTCCACACAAGGAAACAAGTCTGCCCATCCATACCACCGACCACACAAATGCTGCAAAGCAAATCAAGAACCCATGACCAGGGTACAAAGCCCCTTTCACCGAATATCGATCTCAGGTGACACTGAAGATAACACCAGCTTACTCTGAACTTTCAAATCCCCTTTTCTTGCTCTTCCGAGCTCATGACATCCTTATTAACACCAAACCACAATCTCGGTTCTTACTCCCAGTTACATACCTCTTACCGCACCTAACATGCCAATATGAGGTAGCACAAGAATTTCATCATAGCTTCTAAACCACCAATAGGGTGAACACTTTATCATATAGAAACCTTTTTACTTAACTCAATTCAAGAGTATCATCTCAACACACAAGTGCATTCTCACAACCACCCAACATCCAAATCCTTAAGTAGTAGTCTATACCACCGTAACCCTTCCGAGATCCACCTACGCCTAACAGGCCATAGCATTCAAATGCTCCCACATGAAATCAGTTACGACGGCCGACAAGCCCCGCACACACTGGCACAAACCACATGCATAACTTAGTCATATCAAAGGAACTGATCACTGCCGCAAATGTGCCATTTCAACCATGGCTAATCAATCTATCTTCTTTTAATCATCTTCAATCGCTTCAGGAATAATAGCAACTTCCTTCAACTCATAGCAAACTCAACCCTCACTTATCCCGAGTGAACTTGATTCACGAGACTATGCTGCCTAAATCCTGCAACCCGTCTCATACCCTCCTGATAATACTTCTACAATCCGGAGTTTATTTCTCTCACTCCTCCATTACTATCCTGCATGCTGAAACATATCATGGAACATTCCAACCATCCTCATTTTTCTCAGAAATTACTCTGTAAAAGCTCGATTCTCGATCATACTGCTACCCCAAACCCTTAAACGTCGCATTCTTAACTTTTGAACTCACTAGGACCGCTATTGAGAGTCACCCACTCTGACTGGCCCCGAATATAATCAACTTCAAGGCTCTTCTAGCACATGAACACCCTTTTCCTTGAATCACGTGACGTAGTCACTATCCTTACAACTCGCCCATGCCTTAAGCATAAATTCTGAATCTTCCAAAGCCTAACTCTGGCCCGACAGGGCCAACTTTTGCACATACTTGTCAAATCCCACGCACAATTACCATTTACTCCTTTTCCTTAGCTGTAATAACTTGCTAACACACCGACAATCCGCAACCCTATGATAACACAATCCTGCAACCCAACTGTAGATGGTGGGACTCCTCTACTTAGCCTGAAGCTACTCCTTGCACCACTCTAGACCCTGCCGAGATCCTTTCTCCTTTGATAACACGATATTCCTCGACCAATCCGTCGAATTCTTCCAAATTCTTTTGCTAGCACTCCCTAAATACTGAAACTCTCTAGCATCATTCACACATTCTGCCTCCTACCGAATGGCCACTAGAACCCCTCACCGAGACTTGCCAACCATGCCACCGCTAACCTATTCACAGGAGATAACCCACCTGTGGAAATCACCCGCGGACAACTTCCAACGATGCTGAAATGCACGCTCTCTACGACTTCAATACCCCTTCCTACGCCTTTCTTCATTTACCAAATTTACTAGTTCGTCCGCTCCTCATGGACATCCATTAAATGCGCGATAATATCCTCAAATTCCAAGCTATGCTGTCGTTCCCCCACTTTGCGACTGCTCAACTTCCGCTTCTTACACCTGACCTCCTAGAAATATAACCACCGCCTAGCCTCACTTCAGGATCAATCTCTGCCAACCGCATTCTTCAATACTTCTTCTCAATACTCTGACCCCACGCAACCGAAGAAACCATAGCACCGACAAAATTAACGCATTCCATTCGATCAATGACGACGACTTCACGTCACAGGTACATATCCCACCTCACTTGACGACACCAAGTCTTACTACTTTATCAACCCCAACCAGACCATTCATAACCCAAGTGCCTTTCCTCTGCCGGAACTAAAATACCGAAATCTCGAAATCACACTCTGAGAAGACCTCCTTTCAAACCATTCATCATCCTCAACATACGGGCAAGCATTCTATCATCATATTGACATCACACGATAACCAATCGCAAGCATCATCACTACCTGAGCATAGCCTTAACGCTCTCAGAAACACAACTACTGAGCTGAAATGACATACTATTCTTTTGAAGGGCCATAACAACAGCCCCCACCAAATACACATGGAAACATCTCGAATTACATATGTGGCACCATTTCAATTCCTCAAATTTCCTGATTCACAGCGAGCATTTCGCGACGCGTAATATTGAGTAGGAATGAACATAGGCATAAGTCTCAAAGGAATAAAATCGCACGATGAGGAATAAAGAAGGGAAGTACTCCTAACAGCCTTGTAGCCTCTCGAAGATAAGTATAGACGTCTCCGTACCGATCCGCAAGACTCTACTAGACTTGCTCATGACTCGTGAGACCTAAGGGAACCTAGCGCTCTGATACCATGTTGTCACGACCCAAAATCCATAAGGTCGTGATGGCGCCAGACATCATTGTCAGGCAAGCCAATCATTAATTAATCGAAATAAATTCCGGTTTAAACATTTATGAAAAATATTTCCTTTCACTTTATTACATATTAACTAAATAAAAATCTGTTAAGTAAAACAATGGTTTAATTATTACACTTTAGCAAATATATCCCAACTCATCCTAGAACCATGTGTCACAAGTACATGAGCAATTTCTAAGAATTTATACAATCATCACAAGGCATGTTTGAAATACAGATTGGACAAGGAAATTTAAAATAAAAATAATTACAGTACGAGGGAGACTCTGTCAGCTGCGGATCACCTCCGGATGATGCAGCTCGCCTAAGCCTCCGAAATTCTCCACATTTCTATGAAAGTACCTGTGCAATAAAATGCACAGCAAGTGTAGCATGAGTACAAAAACAACCTGTACTCAGTAACTCGCCCGCCTAACCTCAGAGAGGTAGTGACGGGAGGTCAAATTAGACACTTGCTAAAAGTCAATTTAGAATATTCAAATGTGACACTAAGCATGAATATCCTAGGAAATTTTAAAATCAAGAATAATTATCAACTCTTTCCACATTTAACACTTTAATCCTTCGTCATATTAACAACAATTAATCAACATGAGTGATTTAATCAAATAAAAATTTAATCGACGGGAAGGAACAACTTCTTCCAAAAATCATTAATAACTTTAAATCTCTATCATTTCAGTTGACAACTTATAATTCCAGGCCAGTAATCAGGCACAAATCATAGCAACTACGCAGTAAATATCATGCGCAAGCAATGCCGAGGGTCGAACGGCGCGGACCAACAATAATAAACTGTGCACTGCCGAGGGTCGAACAACTCGAACCATAGATGCATCTATCTGCCCCGCTCGCGAATCGATCATGTGACGCGGTTATACATACAAATAATAAGGCTAGCCTGCTCGCGAATCATATCTGCGACTCAGGTGCTCATATGACACATATCCACATAATAAACTCGTACTTTTATCAAGAAGCAGTTTTTCTCAGGAAAATGGTAAAATTCTTCTTAAAGTAACATGTAATATAGATTTTAAAATCTTTGTTTTGAAACTCACTTGTCAAGTTTAATGATATTCATAATATAACCCCTACCAGGTATACAATTATCCACAGAGGAATCATTTCTCTTTCTAGATGATTAGTAAAATGAAATCTAGTCTTCTTTTAGATATTCAATTACGATTTTGATTATATTAGCAGTTTAATATTACAGGCAGGATTACAGGTACAACACATAAGGCATGCTAGTGGGTCCTAGACTACCCGGACAAGGCATAATAGTAACTACGCACGGACTCCCGTCACCTCGTGCGTACGTAGTCCCCAAAGATAATAGCATATACTTAATTAATTCACCTAGGGGGACAATTCTCCCGAAACAAAGTTAGAAAGGAGACTTACCTTGCTCCGAGATTCCATAACTGGCCTCCAAGCCCTTCCGATGACTCCAAACGGACGCACAACGCCCCAAAAATACCCAAACAACGACAACCCAATAAAAATATACTCTAATATTTGCAACAATTCCAAATTATATAATTTCCGAACCCCGCTTAGTGAAATGACCAAAACGCCCTCGGGTCCATGTGCCCGGAATCCGAAATTTCTCGAAGATATATTCTATCCATAGCCTTACTAACTCAAATATACAATTTACTCAAATATTCATGCTCAATTCGTGGCTAAAAATCTAATTTCCATTTTCTAGGTTTCTTTAAGATTCTCCAAATTTCCAATCAATTTCCATGCCTAATCCATGCATATAATCTTGTATTTAACTTAGAAGCATGAAGGAGTTACTTACCTTGACGTTGCATGAAGAAATCCTCTCTTGAAGCTCCTCCAAAATCGACCAAACCAAAGAAGAAATGAAGAAATGGCCACAAATTCTCGGTTTTAAAACATTCTGCCCCGCCTCGGTTCCACACCTACGGTCCTACCACCGCACCTGCGCTCCCGGAGGTGCGACCAATCTCCCGCACCTGCGGCTGCCTCAACTCCAGCCCACTAATTGTATCTGCGTCCACTATCCGCATCTGCATCTTCGCAGGTGGGAAAATGCCATCGCACCTGCGCTCCCAGCCATACCATCCATCCGTCGCACATGCGGCTCCGCACCTGCGGTCACACCAGATGACAGCAACCTCAGCCTTCTTCAAACTCCCAAACTTGATCCGGAATCCACCTGAGGCCCCCGGTACCCCGTCCAATTATATCAACCCATTCCAAAACATAATTCGGACTGGCTCGAGGCCTCAAATCACATCAAACAACATCGAAACCACGAATCGCAGCCAAACCCCAACTTTATGAACTTAGAAATTTCCAATTTCTACATCCGATGACGAAACCTATCAAATCACGTCCGATTGACCCCAAATTTTGCGCACAAGTCATATTCGACATTACGGACCTGATCCAACTTCTAGAATCACATTCTGACCTTGATATCAAAACTTCCACTTCCAGTCGGATTTCTAAAAAACCTTCAAATTTCTATGTTTAGCCAAATGACTTCAAAATGACCTACGGACATCCAAATTCACTTCCGATCGCGCTCCCAACTTTAGAATCACCATACGGAGCTATTCCCAGACTCGGAATCCAAAACGGACATCAACATCACTGAAATGCGCTTCAAGACAAATTTAGGAAATTCTTCAAAAATGCTGACTTCCACAATATACGCCGAAACGCTCCCGGGTTATCTAAAACCCTATCCGGACATACGCCCAGGTCCGAAATTATCATACAAACCTGCTGGAACCTTCAAACCCTGATTCAAAGGTCATTTACTCAAAATTCCAATCCGAGTTGATTCTTCCAACTTAAGGCTTCCGGAATGAGAATTTTCTTTCTAAATCAACTCTAAACTTCCCGAAATTCAATTCCGACCACATCTATAAGTCATAATACCTGAAATGGAGCTGCTCATGACTTCAAACCGCTGAACGACACGCTAGAGCTCAAAACGACCGGTCGGGTCGTTACAAAACTTCTATAGATTTGATGAGTGTTACAATCTTCCATCCTTAAAAACATTTGTCCTCGAATGTTGATAGGACCTTATTCTTAAGATAATAATCATTCCTTAAGTCCTTGAACTTCTTAAGTTTTCTTAGCACTACTAACTTCCCAAGGAACTCAAAATTTTGGCTAACTCCCTAAATTTTCAAAACTTTTGGCAAAGCTTCCCCTGTAAATTGGACTATCCAAAAAAATATCTATGTCACCAATACCACATCTACACTAACAAAAATCAAATATACCATAACAAGACATTCATAGGCACCATACACGTCTCATAAACTAATTACTCACACTCCGTCAAGGAATTACCACATTAGCCAACCAAAATCTAAAGCACAACACTTCTGCAAAAAGTAAATAACTTTAATGAATTAAATATACTCTGTCATGGTACTAAATTATTAAATAACTAAATATACCCTGACAAAAACAAAATTACTTCAATAACTAAGTATAATCTAGCAAGGACATAAACACTTGCTAACTTGTATTTAATAAATAAAATATAAATGTCAAGCCAAACCTAGGTTCACATACCTTTTTCCTCAAATAAATATGGATATTTGTTCCTCAAATCTTCCTCTCCCTCCCACGTAGCCTCTTTTGAATCATGATTACTCCACAAAACTTTTATCGATGCTATATCTTTTGTTCTTAACTTTCTTACTTGCTTATCGAGAATTTCTTTAGGTACCTCTTCATAAGTCAAGCCTTCTTTAATTTCTATGGTATCAGAAGGTATTATATGCGACTCATCATGAATGTACTTTCTAAGCATATACACATGAAAGACAGGATGAACAGAGGACAACTCAACGGGCTATGCTAGCTAACACGTTTCCCTTCTTTTCTATAATCTCATAAGGTCTAATAAATCTAGGACTAAGTTTCCCCTTCTTACCAAACCTCATAACTCATTTCATTGGTGAAACTTTTAAAAATACCTTGTCACCAACCATGAACTCTAAGTCACGATGCCTCTTGTCAGACTAGGACTTTTGACGACTCTGAGCCGCTTTCAGTCTTTCTCTGATTAGCTGGACTTTTTCTAAGGCCTCACAAACAAACTCTGGACCAATCAACAGCATCTCTGCTAGTTCAAACCAACCCAATGGAGACATACATCTTCACCCATACAACGCTTCATAAGGAGCCATACCAATGTTGGCCTGATATCTGTTATTGTAAGCAAATTCTATAAGTGGCAAGTGATCATCCCAATTACCTCCAAAATCTATAACACATACTCGTAGCATATATTCGAGAGTCTGAATGGTCCTTTCTGCCTGGCCATCGGTCTATGGATGGAAAGCAGTGCTCAAATTGACCTTGGTACCTAATCTTTTCTAAAATGCCTGCCAAAAATGCGCCGTGAATTGAGGGCCTCTTCCATATATAATTGAAACTGGAGTATCATGCAATCGGACTATTTCTTTGATGTACAAATGCGCATACTACTCTACAGAATCTCTCATCTTTACTGGTAGGAAATGCGCAGACTTTGTCAGTCGGTCAACAATAACCCAAATTGAATCATGCTTACGGTCTGTGCGAGGTATACCTACTACGAAATCCATATTAATCATCTCCCATTTCCAATTTGGTATCTCTATATCTTGAGCTAGGCCACCAAGACTCTGATGCTCGGCTTTGACTTACTGGCAATTCAAACATTTAGCCACATGATCTGTTACTTGCTTCTTCATGCCTTTCCACCAATACAACTCTTTCAAGTCCAGATACATTTTGGTAACACCTGGGTGGATAGATTACCTCGAGCTATGAGCTTCTTCCATTATGTCCTTCCTCAGAACATCTACATCAGGCACACATAACTGAACATTCAACTTCAAAACTCTGTCACTTCCTAGAGTGAAAGCAATGATTTCTTTGTTTCAGACTCCTTCTTTTAACTTCACTAAGTATTGATCTTTGTCTTGCTTATCCTTAACATGCGCAACAAGGGAGGATAAGGCATAAACAGTTATACCTCCTTGTTTGGTCTCATCCAATCTAATTCCATCATTTGCCAGTTTTTGAGTTTCTTGATCTAAAGTTCACCTTTGTACTGCAAGATGGGCCAAAACACCCATTGAATTCCTACTAAGTACATCTGCTACCATATTAACTTTGCCCGGGTGATAAAGGATATTGATGTCATAATACTTCAATAGCTCGAGCCACCTTCTTTGTCTCAAATTTAATTCTTTTTGCTTGAAAATGTACTGGAGAATTTTGTGATCTGTAAACACTTCAGAATGCTCACCATAAAGGTAGTGTCGCCATATCTTTAATGCAAACACCACTGCTGCAAGATCCAAGTCGTGTGTGGGGTAGTTATTTTCATGATTCTTTAACTGCCTGGAAGCAGAAGCAATAAGTTTTCCATTTTGCATAAGAACACAACTAAGACCCACTCTAGAGGCATCACAATACACTGTGAACCCACCCGAACTTGTCGGCAAGGTTAACACAAGTGCAGTGGTCAACCTCTTCATTAAATCTTGAAAACTCTGCTCACAAGCGTCTGACCACTGGAACTTAACTGCTTTCTGGGTCAACTTAGTTAATAGAGCTGCAAGTAAGGAAAATCCCTCTACAAAACTTCTATAGTAGCCAGCTAACCCCAAGAAACTCACGATTTCGATTTGCGTAGTCGGTGTAGGCTAGTTCTTGACTACTTCTGTATTCTGAGGATCTACTTTTATGACTTCACTAGATACCACGTGGCCTAAGAATGCCACTGACTGCAACTAGAACTCACATTTTGAAAACTTGGCATAAAGCTCATTCTCCTTCAAGGTCTGCAAGGCTATTCTGAGGTGTTCTACATGATCTTCCATGCTTTTAGAGTATACCAAAATATCGTATGTAAACACGATAATAAAGGTATCAAGGAATGGCTTGAAAACTCTGTTCATGAATGCACCTGGGGCATTTGTCAACTCGAAGGACATTACTAGAAATTCATAGTGCCCGTAGCGAGTTCTAAAGGCTGTTTTAGATATATCCTCTTCTCTGATTCTCAACTAGTGGTACCCCAACCTCAAGTCTATCTTTTAAAAGTACTTTGCACCCTGAAGTTGATCAAATAAATCATCAATTCTTGGCAGTGGGTACTTGTTCTTAATGGTAACTTTATTCAACTGCCGATAGTCGACGCTCATTCTGAGAGACCCATCTTTCTTCTTGACAAACAGGACCGGGGCACCCCATGGTGAAACACTTGTCCTGATGAAGCCCTTGTCAAGAAGGTCTTTCAACTGTTCTCTCAACTCATTAAGTTCTACCGGAGCCATCCTATAAGGAAGTATAGATATGGGCTAAGTGCCTGGCATGGGATTGATGCCAAAGTCTATGATTCTTTCGGGAGGAAGTCCGGGAAGGTCATCTGGGAAAATTTCTAGGAATTATCTAACAACTGGCACAGAGTGAAGAGCTGGTGGTTCTGATTTTGCATTAATGATGTGAGCTAAATTGGCAAGACACCCTTTGCCGATCATTCGTTGTGCCTTAAAGTAAGAAATAAACTTACCTACCAGTGATGCCGAACTACCCTTCCACTCTAAGACTTCCTCATTTGGAAATTGGAAGCTGACTATATTGTAACGACAATCTAACATGGCATAGTAGGAAGACAACCAATACATACCCATGATTACATCTAAATCCACCATTTCTAACTCTATGAGATCGGATTCGGTGCTGCGACCTTGGAATCAAACTATACAACCTCTATAGAATCTTGTGACTTTCACTGACTCGCCAACTATAGTAGATACTAGGAATGGATCACTAAGCTGTTCAGATTCTAGCCCGAGGTTAATTGCAAAGTATTGAGTCACCTATGAAAATACTGAAGCTGGATCAATTATGGCATAATCATTATGTGAACAGACTAGAAGTATACCTGTAATAACTTCTGCAGATACCTCTACACTCTGACGATCAAGTGTAGCAAACAAATGGGGTTGTCCTCATCCTTGAGTAACTCGATTTGCACCTCTGCCTGCTCCATGCCCGGCCTAATTAAGAGAACCACAAGCCTGTGGTGGTGCAACTGTAGTAGCTGAGGAACTAGATGGACGAGTTAATCCCCCACTGAAATTATGTCGCAACTTTGGGCAGTTGGCCTTTATATGACCAATTTCTCTGCAATGATAGCAACCACGATACCCGAGCTTGCACTAATATGAATGATGTCGCTTACATGTTCCACAAAGACCTTGTTATGAATGTTGTGAATGTTTCTCAGCATGACTCTGGCTATGTGAGGAGGATGTCCTAAAATTCTGATTCTGGCGAGACTGGTTTCCATAACTCTGAGTACGTCTGAAGGAAGACCCACCACCTGACTGATGACTGGACTGAGCTGGTACTAATGACTCCTTATTAGAGGAACCCCTTCCACCTCTGCTGGATGTACCATTAAACCTGCCCGTTGTCCGGGCTTTCTTATTATGCTCTTTTTCTTCTCTCCTTTGTTGTCTATATTTTTCTAAGTGCTTGGCGAATCCCACAACAGAGGATAAAGCTGTCATTCCTACTGCTACAGCTGATGTCGTATCCTTAATGTGGTAAGCCAAACCGCCAACAAACCTGCGAATCTTTGCTTTTTCTTTCTTAACCATGTGAGGATCATGCTTAACCAACCTTATGAATTCCATGTAGTACTCTTACACACTGTTATTCCCTTGCTTGATTTGTTCGTACTCTGTAGCCTTAGCTTCCCTATCCTTTTCCGGGATAAAGTTATCCATGAAGGCCTCTTTAAATTTTTCCCAAGTAGGCGGACCATTATCTTCATCTCTTTCCTTTTCCAACATCTCAAACCGAGCACCAACCACATCTCTAAGCTGGTAAGCAGCCAACTTCACAACTTCATCATCAAATTCCTTCATCGCTCGGAGGGCTTTCTTGACACCCTCCAGACACAACATTGGATCTTCATCAGCTATAGAACCATGGATTAATAGAGGACTCAACTTCAAAAATTCATTCACTCTTGAGGACTCAGAATTGTTCTGTCTATTTGATTGAGGCGGAATCTCATCTCTTCTCTCATTCTGGTTGGCCATGAAGGCTTTAAACATCTCCATAGCACTGTTGACAACATTAAACATCTGACCCACCTCTGGAGATATATTTGTCTGAGCCGGAATTGTTGTTTGGGGTGGCGCTAGATCCTGAGGTACTTGCTCATCATTATCCACCGCTTCTTCATGTTCAACTCGGGGTACCTGTACCCTTTTTGTGGATTTACCCTTCCTTTTCTGAGTTAAAGCCTTCTTAGTTCTACCTTGATCCATAATAGATGAGTGTTGGTGTCAGAGTTGCGAGTACGAGCTATTTCTGTGAGTTTTGGAGAAAGGAATACATTAGATAATTTCTTAGGGGTAGGCTCTACGGTACGATCTATAGTATGAAAAAAAGAGAGACTTTTTCTAAATGCTTGTAGCCTCCTCTTTATAAGGATGGCACGCTTCATACCCATAAACAAGACTCTACTAACACGTCTTCATAGACCCCTACAACTTCATAAACCTGAGGCTCTGATACCAAGTTTGTCAAACAAGACTCTACCATCTGCGCTTATCAAACATATTATAACTTCAAACTTTATATTCCACAAGGAACTACTCTAACCAAATACTTTTAATTAATTTAAATATCTAAAATAAACCAACTCCAAAACTTTATTCGTAATAACCAATGGAATACTACTAAGTTATTATCAAAAACATCTGAATCTTAACACATCGACTTTGTCTATGAAGCCTCTACTGACAAACTGACGCACTGCTCAGGACATGAGATTGCCTGACTAGTTCTCCAAGTAAACAAAGAAATAATTAAACTAAGATGACTCCTAGGAATACTCCACGAACAAAAGCGGAGCTCACCAATAGAACTGGAAGAGAGGGAAGTCCTAACATGTATCATGCTCGCCTGCAAAATTGGTTCCTACGTTGTACCGCAGACCAACGTAGGTTCCCAGAAGAGAACGTCAGTACCATCCATTGTACTCAGTGAGTCTCAACGACAGGGGATGAAACTCTAATAAAATATACATTACTAGCAAAGATTCTAGATGCATGGAAAACATAAAGCTTCTAAGAACAATTCTAAAATATTATTGCTTCTTCATAAATTTTCAACGTAAAAATGGCATATAAGAATAACACAAAAATCTGAAAATTTATGCACATATATCTTAATAAATTATTTAAACTTTTTCTAGAACAATTCTAAGTTAATAGTTACTCTCTCGCTCCAACTAAGTACATATAATCTTTTTTAAGCAATTCATCAAACACCTTGTATGCGTGTTTTTGTGAGTTAAACCACTTTAGTAAAAGGTTATATCAACTCACCTCAAAACTCCTTGAGCCAATACGTAGCCCCAGTCCAATTTATACCCATCAAACAATTGATATTACAACAACCAGTGCATTTGAATTAATTTCAAAGTTTCACACCTAAACATGGATAGACTATTGATACAGAGGAAGAAGAGAATTAACTATTCAATTCTTACCTATTACTATTGTAGGGTAATTAACAATAGAGAATTTTATATACCTGAATTCAAGAACTAGTGATTTGTAAAGAACCCTAGAATCTTTTTGTGGCCTCCGTGTGTAAGCAGTGCTTGCCTCTGTTTTGTAGGCTTTTGTTTGCTTTGCTTTTTCCTTTCTTTTTTTTTTGGTTTTTTTTTTCGAATAAGGCTTCTGCCTTTTGCCCTTCTAAATGTGAAATACGTTCTTGCCATTCCATGGCTTTAAGCATTTTTTTGTTTTATTATTTTTCTCTTTTTATTTTATTTTTTCTTAACTAATAATTAATGAAACCCACTTTTAAAAATTACTAATATAATAATTTTCCCTAATTGTATATCTTATTCTTTATAAATGGAGAAGTAACTCAAAAATCAATCACAAGGGTTTAAATCCGTAATAAAAGTATAATTTACGAAAAAAATTAAATTATATATTTAGCGAGTGTTAAAAATTCTATAAATTTGAGGAGTGTTACGGTAAATTTCAAATAATTTATTGATAGTTGTCTTATTTTCCATATTAGGACATTCTACCAATTTATTGTCTTTTCAAAAAATAAAATGATAACTACTACAATACAATTGCAGTAGTTATATTTTAAAATAAATAGTACAAATTTTTTTAATTAAATAATTATATTTTAATTCATAGAAAAATCTAGTATTACATGAAGCTAATAGAGTTTATTTAAAAAATATGGATCAAATCCGATCAAATTCAATATTCCATCAATGTACGATGTGACGACACATTTGATGTTATATTTGACATGACTAAACATTGACGCGGTATGACATATGACGCGATTTGACCTTTTATGTGACGTTGATTTGACTTGACATTTGATTTGACAAAATATATCTTTTGCCCAGTGGGTAAAGACTCACTATAAAATATTTACCCACAATACACTACACATACCATACCTCAACCCATCAGATTATATAACCCAAAAACTATACAAAATAATACACTCATAACTCTCTCAGGACATCTCTAATCCTCCTTCATTTCTCCATAATGGGGGCATTTTTTGCCAGAATGGAGCTCCAATGCTCCCCCATTTTTGCCCTCAAAACGGGGAATGAATAGTGTTACTCCAAATATGGAGTGACACTATTCATCTCCTCCATTACTAATTCATGTTTTTTTTTTATTATTTAACTCTTTTAATTTATTTCTTTATATATACCTAATTTTATTTATGTAATATCTTTATAATATTAATTTTACATATTAACTTTGGCGTATAATTTTGATAAATTAATTTTTTGTATTTATTATTTTTATGTAAAATTGTAAGTTAATTTTATTATAAGTTATAATTGAACAAAAGATATATAATCATCTCAAAAAATAAATGGTGCAAATATAAAATATTAGATGTTGCTAAAATTGAAAGGTGCGAATATAAAATATTAGATGTTGCTAAAATTGAAAATACATTAAATGAAAATACTTTAAAATTGGAAATACATGAAAATTGAAGATACATTAAATTAAAATACATAAAAATTGAAAATACGGTAAATAACATAATAACTTAGTAGAGAGGTATATCGTTTCCAGATACACCAAAATCATTATAGTATTGAGTGAATCGGGCCGAGGATTATTGTAGTTGTGACTGCGGAAATTGTTGACTTCTTTTATACATTATTCGTTGTTGTTCTTGTCGCATAAATTCACGACGAGTTGGATCGACAATAGAATCCACATCCATCATTAAAACTTTATTTTCTTCTTTCATTTCTTTTAGTCTTAATTTTTCTTTTTGAACAGTCAAAACTTCTTTTTTTGCCTCGATTGCATTATTCATCGCCTCAACAATCCGATTATTTCGGAATGAATTATCTTCATATAATATTTAATATGAATTTTATCATAATGTAATATGTATTGAATTATCTTGTATTTCAATAATTTCACTTTTATTTGAATTATCCGTTAATATATATAATTAATAATATTTGTTTACAAATTATATTATTTAAAAATTTACGGTATAAAATAATTTTATATTAAATTATATGTGATGAATATCTAAAAAATATAGATTTTCTTTAAGAGAAATAAGAAAATAAAATTTAAATAAAAGAAAATAATATAATATTAAAGAGAGAGAAGAATATAAAATGGAATATTTGTTTTGGGAGTAAAAAATGGAATATTAATTGGAGTAACTTTACTCTATTTTGGAGTTTAATGCATTTTGAAGGAGAAAATGAAGGCAAGGGTCGGAGATGGCCCAGCCGACAGCCCCCCTCAAAAAAAGCTCTCATCTCTCATTGTTTCTAAGACTTGATGCTTCCCATTTTCTCTCAAATGGCCACTGTCGCCGCTGTCCTCTTCGCCGAGCTAGCTGGCCAGTGGCCATGCTTAGCCGTTGACCACCTCTCTCTCCTCCCTCATTGTATACGGTCGAAATCAGGTATGCCCGATTTTTCGGGCTCGATGGGTCGCCTTAAGACCAAGTTCGGGATGGATCGAGTTCGAGCTCGACGAACCAAGATCGAGTTCAACAACAGAGTACGAGGCTCGAAGAATCAAGTGTTCGAGGAATGCTGGAGCCTAATGTGACTGGCCTCAAGATAATGCTGTAATGAATTTGTAATAGAACGAGCAAGATTCCTGCCACGTCCCCAAGATCATGGCGTAAATCCTGGAATAGATTTGAACGAATTCGTACTATGCGGTTAGACATCTGTCCCAATAAGATTATTTACTGTAAATAGAAATATACCTTATTTAGGGTTCCCTTATTATATAAAGGGGGCCCCAATGAATAGTAAACATCATCTAATCATTGACAAAGAATATACTTTCTTACTTTTTCGCTCATTTTTCATCAAAATTGTCCTTTAGCTTTATTATTCTTGCTTTATTGTTCTTGATCCATATCGAGGTCACTTTGGCTCGAGGTCGATACTGCCTAGCAACACTGGTTTGATTTACTCATTTCTTCATTATACATTATATTTCTTAATTGTTACTTGTATTTTCGAGGTAAGCAGTTTGGCGTCCACTGTGGGGATAAAGATAATAGTGATTATTTCATTACTGATTCTCATAACACACGTTATTTTTACACTTTTTCTTGTCAAGAATTTTTTATCTCAGGCTAAAACATGTCAAACTCGCAAAACGCACCTGTTCACGACAACGATGATCTTGGATTTCATGGGGAAAACAACAATGTATGGGTCGGTGTACCACCGATAAACCCTGGGGAAGTGCCAAATGTGGAACCAGTTGATGTTAGTTCACACATTGTTTTGAATGCAGATTTAGGCGCAGATCCCGGAGGAAGTATACGCAGGGAAGACCCGTCTGAGGGCTAAGGAACACATGGTATAAGAGATGGGGGAGTCAACCTCCAAGTGATATTCGAGATGCTACAAGCTCAAATGATTGTCATTTCTCAAATTCATAGTCATAATAAAACTCCGAGTACAGCCGAACCAGAAAATACTCGACGTACTGAACCGGTGCCAGAAAAATCAAGCGATAATGGCTCGGGGACTGATCTCACAATTATGAGGATGCTCGAAGAACTCACCAAGAGAATCGAGTTTGGGGAGAAAAAGATTGAGGATAATGACAAGAAAGTTGAGACTTATAACTCATGTGTTGATCAAATACCGGAGCACCCCCGGTCTTGAAAGGTTTGGATGCCAAAACGTTCATACAAAAGTCGTTCCCTCCAAGTGCGGCCTCGAAGCCCATTCCTAAAAAGTTTTGCATGCCCGATACACCTAAATACAACGGGACAACCGATCCTAATGAACATATTACCTCATATACTTGCGGGATTAAAGGAAACGATTTAAATGATGATGAGATCGAATCAGTACCGTTGAATAAATTTGGAAAAGTTTTGTCAAAGGGAGCCATGATTTGGTATAACAACTTTCCCCCGAACACTATCGATTCGTTTGCTATGTTAGCAGACGTGTTCGTGAAAGCAAATGCCGGTGCCATAAAGGTGGAAACGAGGAAATCAAACATTTTTAAGATAAGACAAAGGAACGATGACATGTTAAGGGAGTTCGTATCCCGGTTTCAAATGGAGCGAATTGAATTAACACCGGTTTCGGATGACTGGGAAGTACAGTCTTTTATGCAGGGTTGAACGAGCGGAGTTCGATCGCGTCTCGAAAATTAAAGCAGAATCTTATCGAGTATCTAGTTGTGACGTGGTCATACGTGCATAACCATTATTAATCGAAGATCAGGGTCGAGGACAACCAGTTTGGATCCCCCTTGGGTTCAGTTCATCCAAATAGATTGGCAGCCAAGCCCCCGAAGGATACAGATAAGGAATCAAGATCAAACAAGGAGCAGTATCAGCCGTATGTAGATCGGAGAAACAACAGCTCAGGGCGTAATGCTCTCACAATGATCGAATAAATGATAGAGGTCAAATCTCTCGGGGACTCATGAGTAAGAATGGGTTCGAAAAACATACCGACCTCGCGGAAGCACCTCGATTGTCAGAATATAATTTTAGTGTAGATGCATCGGGGATCGTGTTAGCTATCGGAAGAATAAAAGATACCAGGTGGCCCTGGCCTATTCTAACTGATCCTTCTCAAATAAATCCAAACTTGATGTGTAATTATCATGGCACACATGGACATAGAACCGAAGACTGCAGTCAGCTAAGGAGGAAGTGGCTCGGTTGTTCAACGAGGGTCACCTTCGAGAATTCCTCAGTGACAGGGCCAAAAATCACTTCAGAGAAAGAGATGTCAATAGAAAGAATGAGCAGGAAGAACCCCAACATATCATCCACATGATCGTCGGTGGAGTAAACATCCCATAGGGACCTGTTTTCAAACGCACCAAAGTGTCGATTACAAGAGAGAAACGGACCCGAGATTATATGACCGAAGGCACCCTTACATTCAACGACTAGGAAATAGAAGTCCTCTCTCATCCCCACAACGACACCTTGGTAATTTATATTTTACTAAATAAAATTCAAGTTAAACGTGTTCTTGTGGATCCAGGTAGCTCGGCCAACATAATCAGGTCGAGGGTCGTAGAGCAACTCGGGCTACTAGATCAAGTCATACCAGCATCTCGAGTCCTAAACGAATTCAACATGTTTAGTGAAACAACGAGGGGAGATATCATCCGACCCGTGAATGTGGCTTGGACCATTCAGGACACAAAGTTTCATGTCATCAAAGGTGACATAAGGTACAATGCATTGCTCGGTAGGCCGTGGATCCATAGCATGAGGGCGGTAGCATCAACTCTTCACCAAACTATGAAGTTTCCAACAAAAGATGGTGTGAAGACAGCTTACGGGGAGCAACACGCAGCAAAGGAGATGTTTGCAGTTCATGATTTGACACCAGCACCAACACCTTCAACCTCGAAGAAATCGAACATTAAAGATAAGCAGATGGCTAAATAGGAATCACAATCCACAGCCTCAAGTGAATCCGAAGAATAGGTGCTCGAGGACGAAGAAGAATAGTTTTTTACCCCTCGAGCGTTCGTCACTCCCGAGGAATCAGATGTGATGAAGTCCACGGTCGAAGAACTAGAGCAGGTGATATTGATCGAACATATACCAGAACGGAAGGTATAATTGGGAACGGGTTTAACCCTCGAACTTAAGAAAAAACTCACTCAATTCCTTATCAATAACATAGATTTTTTTGAGTTGTCCCATTTAGACATGACAGGGATCCCACCGGAGATAACGACACATCGGCTAAGTCTCGATCCCAGGTTTGAACCGGTGAAGCAGAAGAGAAAGCCAAAGTCCGAGGTAAAACACCATTTATAAAGGACGAGGTAACTCAACTTTTCAAAATAGGGTCCATTAGGGAAGTAAAATATCCCGAGTGGTTAGCCAATGTTGTCGTAGTTCCTAAAAAAGGAAAAAAACTTAGAATGTGCATAGACTATAATGATTTGAACAAATCATGCCCTAAAGACTCCTTTCCACTGCCTAACATCGATCATTTGATCTACGCCACGGCCGGTCACGAGATTCTTACTTTTCTCGATGCCTACTCTGGGTACAACTAAATTCAAATGAACCTGGAAGACCAGGAAAAGACTTCATTTATCACTAAGTATGGAACATATTGTTACAATGTAATACCTTTCGAGCTAAAATATTACGGGAGCAACATACCAATGCCTAGTTAATAAAATATTCGAACAACAGATAGGTAAATCGATGGAAGTTTACATTCACGACTGCTAGTTAAGTCCCTGCATGCAGAGTACCATTTGACTCATTTGCAGGCAACGTTTGAGGTTCTGAGAAAATACAACATGAAATTCAACCCCAAGAAATGCACTTTAGGAGTCCGCTCAAGCAAGTTCTTGAGTTTCATGGTATCAAATAGAGGGATCGAGATCAACCCCGACAAAATTAAAGCCATTGAAGAAATCACCATCGTGAACAATGTGAAGGCCGTGCAACGGCTAACCGGGTGGATAGCTGCTTTGGGAAGATTTATCTCGAGGTCATCGGAGCGGAGTCATAGATTCTTCTCTTTGCTAAAAAAGAAGAATGATTTTGCATGGACTCCGAAATGTCAGCAAGCGACAGAGGAATTAAAGCGGCATTTATTGAGCCCACCTCTGCTTCACACTCCGAAGGCGGATGAGAAATTGTACTTATACTTGGCCGTGTCCGAGGTAGCGGTAAGTGGCGTGCTAGTCCGAGAAGATCAAGGTACACAATTTCCTGTTTATTATGTAAGTCGAACTTTAGGAGATGCTGAAACTAGGTATCCACATAGAAAAGTTAGCACTTGCATTAATAAGTGCATCTAGAAAATTGAAACCATATTTCCAATGTCACCATATATGTGTGTTAACTACTTATCCACTTCAAAAAATTTTGCACAAGCCCGAGTTATCAGGACGATTGGCCAAATGGTCCATCGAGCTCGGTGGGTACGATATTTAATATCAACCTCGAATGGCTATCAAGTCTCAAATTTTAGCAGACTTCGTGGCTGATTTTACTCCTACCCTCGTACCCGACATAGAGAAGGAACTTCTATTAAAGTCGGGTACATCGACGGGTGTACGGACCCTTTTCACAGACGGCACCTCGAATTTGAAAGGGTCCGGACTCGACATTGTTTTAAAACCACCTAGGGGTAACATTATTCGACAATCCATTAAAACTTCTAGGTTAACTAACAATGAGGCCGAGTATGAGGCCATGATTGCAGGTCTCAAATTATCTAAAAGGCTGGGAGCAGAGGTCATTAAAGCCAAATGCGACTCTCTGTTGGTGGCGAACCAAGTGAACAGAAGCTTTGAGGTTCGAGATGACATGATGAAAATATATATAGACAAGTTACAGGTAACATTGCACCGCTTCAAGGGGTGGACTCTGGATCATATACCCCGGGAACAAAATAGTGAAGCCGATGTGCTTGCGAATTTGGGGTCATCAGTCGAAGACGATGATGTTATCCCGTGGACTGTTGTTCAGTTGTCGAGGTCTTTGGTCGAGGAAGGTCATGCTGAGATAAACTCTACAAGTTTGACTTGGGATTGGAGGAACAAATATGTCGAATATTTGAAGCACAGAAAGCTCCCTTCAAACCCTAAAGAACCGAGAGCCCTACGAGCTAAAGCAAATTGATTTGCACTAGATGAAAACGGAATGTTGTACAGGAAGACCTTCGATGGACCATTGGTCGTATGCTTAGGACCGGGGGACAACGATTATATTTTACGAGAAATCCACGAAGGCACTTGTGGGAACCACTCCGACGCTAATTCTTTGATTCACAAAACTATTAGGGCTAGATATTACTGGGACAACATGGAGAAAGATACTAAGGAGTTTGTTCGAAAATGTGACAAATGCCAAAGGTTTTCACCGATGATCCATCAGCCTGGTGAACAACTCCACTCAGTCTTATCCCCGTGGTCATTCATGAAATGAGGGATTGACATTGTAGGCCCCTTTCCAACAACACCAGGTAAATCTAAATTCATTTTGTTTATGACTGACTACTTTTCCAAATGGGTAGAAGCACAGGCCTTAGAGAAAGTAAGAGAAAAAGAAGTCATATACTTCATATGGGATCACATCGTGTGTCGGTTCGGGATACCCGCTGAAATTTTGTGCGATAAGGGGAAGCAATTCATTGGCAACAAGGTAACGAAGTTCCTCGAAGATCACAAAACAAAGAGGATATTATTGACGCCATATCATCCAAGTGCAAACGGCAGGCCGAGTCCACTAACAAGACCATTATTCAAAACTTAAAGAAAAGGTTGAGAGACGCCAAAGGAAAATGGAGAGAGGTTTTACACGAAATCCTTTGGGCATATCGAACGACATCAAAATCCAGCACGGGAGAAACCCCATTTTCTTTGGTGTATGGTTCTGAAGCGTTAGTTCCAGTCGAGGTCGGGAAATCTAGCGTAAGGTTTCAACGTGCAACCGAGGAATCAAATCACGAGGTTATGAACACTAGCCTCGAACTACTGGATGAAAAATGAGAAGCTGCACTTGTTCGAATGGCCGCATAAAAACAAATCGAGAGATATTACAACAGGAGGGCCAAACTTTGTCATTTCGAAGTCGGAGACTTAGTTCTAAGGAAAGTCACCCTCAATACTCGAGACCCAAACGAAGGGAAGCTAGGTCGAAATTGGGAAGGACCGTATCAAGTAATCAAAGTCGTTGGAAAGGGATCTTACAAACTTAGCACGATGGGAGGCGAACAATTTCCAAACAACTGGAATGTATCACTGATCAAACGATATTATTGCTAAAGGTATGATCTTCTCCTTTTTCCATTTGTTTTTAGACTAACTCACTGCAGGTGCTCGACGAAAGACATCGAGACATCATTCAACTCGAAAACCTTAGGTTTTAAAACATGTGTTGCACTCTTTTTCCCTTAGATCGGGTTTTATCCCAAATGATTTTTTCCGACAAGGTTTTTAACGAGGCAACAACTATGTTCTACCTAAGGAGAAATCAACAGTATCCAAGGCTTCTTTTCAATACACCTCAAATACTGGGGGGGGGCATCACCCTCGACTATCATATTGAGGAGAAATACTTCACGCCTAAGAGGATCTCGAAAGGAAAAATTTGTAATGGGACAAACGGTCAAAGGAACCGTGTCCATATAGAATAACCGAGCCTCGAAGGCAAAAAATGTACGCATGTATGAGTTATCTAAAGAAGCATATTTTCTATTAAACGCTTTATGTCTTGAAGAAATTTTCTACTCCACACTTATGATCCTATATGAGAAAAGGCTCAAGAGCTGAAGTACAACTATACCTCGACTACTCGATGACTGTCATATCGACAGTCAACATGTTCGAACTCATAAGACCTCAAAGAGGCACCCCTCGACGCAAAGGCCAAGGCCATCACACTCGGGGACTAACATTTCAAACAAATTCGAAATATTATCGAGAAATGTTTCCAAGGAACATATCCGAAGGCTACGGCCATATTAAAGACTACGGTCATACAAAAAGGCCGCGGCTCGGATACGTCATACTTCCGACTTCCTCCATAAGTTAAAGGCCTTCGAATACTTTGAAAAATCGGTTAAACTAGGCTAGCCTCGTCAAAAGCAAAAAGGGATTCGATATAATCAACCCTCGAATAATTTAAAGGCTTCAATAAAATCAGCCTTCAAAAAAAGCATCAAGAGGCATTCATTAATCGTAACACAAACGGATTACAAATGAGGTTTCGATCGATTGAACCTTCAAAAAATCCAACAGGTACAAAAAACACATGCTAAGGCATAAAGAAAAATTATAGCCATCTTCGAGGCCGAAGTGTCCAACCTTAAAGAGCCTAAGGGCCGAAGCATGCAGAGTTCGAGACCTTACTCTCACTCAACTCGGACTCAAGAGTCCCATCATCCCGAGCTCGCATCAAATCGACTTAAACATAGCTCGAGGATTAACAAAAACCTTAAGAGGTATTCTATTATAATGTTGAAGATCGCCCATTGATCAGTAAAAAAACCTAAGGGTTGTTATATTCAGAATCCGAGCCAATGTTCACTTGATCATTGAAGTTATCAACATTTTTCACAAGATAAAGACAATGCGGAATTCAATACAAATCGGACATGAAGCAAAGGAATTCTTTATATTTATAAAAGATATTTACAAAGGATATTTACAATACCCACGAGGGGCCCTTACACAAAGACAAAGAAACAAAAAGGAACCTAATCTATTTCGGGGCCACATCCTCAGGAGCTGCATCATCGAAGCCGCATCTTCGGGAATCTCTTCCTCTAGGACTTTGTCCTCATCCCCCCCCCCCCGCTCTCGGAGCCACTAGCAGAATCCTTGTCGTAAGAGAGCAAAGCGGCAGCCTCTTCCTCCAAAGTTTTTTCTTTTTCAATATCAGCTAAGAGGTCGAAGCCACGAGCGTGCACATCCTCGAGAGAGTTTTTTCTCCGGGATTGTCGCCTAGCATGGTTGAGAGCACATGATAACTTAACCTCAGCCGCAATGGAGATCTCCTGTGCCCGAGTGTTAGCAGCTTTGGCGTCAGCTCGGTACGAGGACACAAATGCCTCTGCCTCAGATTTGGCCTTCGCAAGCTTGGCGGCTGAGTTAGCTTCGAGCTCCTCAACTTTGCGGCTCCAGGCCAAGCTTTCCTCCTTTGCATTTTGAAGTTGGCGCTCGATTGAAGTCAGCTGTTCCCGAAGCATATCTTTCTCAGAGGCGAGACAGTCCATGTGTTGCTTCCACCCTAGGGTCTCGGCCTCTTTTATCTTGAGCTCTTCTCGAAGTTTCTCCACCAGTTCGCCCTTCTGCTGGGCCTGCAAAGTTGAAGTGTTAGTCACCTAATATGATAAAAGCATAACAAATCCTCAAGGGCTGTATTACCTTTTCAATAAGCTCGGTCTATTCTTGACGAGCCTTCACCAACTCGACTCGGAGATCCCTGACCTCCTCCTCTTTTTGTACATAAAGTCACTTAAGGCCATCCCTCTCTTCCACCGGCTTCTTGAGTTCGGCTTCACATTGGGCTAGCTCGGCCCGAGATTTGGAAAATGCTTGTCGGTGAAGTGACACGGCCTTGACGCAAAGAAAAAGAGTTAGACTTAGAAAGATGAGAATTAAACTCGAGCGTAATTATAAAGACAAAAACTTACTTGTTTAAGAAGCCTTTGGGCCTCATAAAAAATAAACGAGGCGTCAGGATCGGGACCATCCTCGATCCCCGCAAGACACTCCCGAAAAATGTCACACCCTTCATGAGTTGTTCCCACATCTAGAGTCATCATGGCCTGGGCCTCTCGGAATTGCCCTTGAGAGAACACCCGGCCTGGCGGCGAATCATCTACATTGATTACCCCAAGTGATTCACTTGGGATATTATCTTGTCTTTGAAGGGCCTCGGAATTAGTCTCTTCGATCTCATCCACCAAGTATCCCCCGGGACAAGGCGCACTTTTTCCACCTGATGGCTCGGGGACTTTGCTCGAGCTCCCCTCCAAACTTTCTTTGGTTCGAGATTGAGCCGCATCTTCCACCATCGGTTCAGCGACCTTCGAAGCATCAGTGCTTCTTCTTTTTCGAGCTACTAACATGCAGTCGTCATCTTCTCCCTCTTCATTCTTATCCCAAAGACGTTGGGCCGTTTCTGGAGATAGGGCCACGGTATCGACCTTAGGCTTTCGAGCCTTGATTTTCTTTGGCTTCGGGGAATATGCAGGCGACCCCCTTTTCCTTTTCTTTTCCTTGGTGGGCTTTGGGATTTCTTCAACAGCATCTCCGAGTCCTGCATAAGGATAAAGTGAGTATTTCACCAAGAAACCTAAGTATGCGAACAAGAAAAAATATCATGGTTTTTAGCTTCCCATCGACCCTTGGCCAAGTCACGCCAACTGCTTCTATGTATGTAGAAGTGGAGGGCAGTTGTCGGACCCAACCTGCGAGTCCGGGACCGCACCAGGAAACCAAGAAATAGTTGCATCATCAGAAAGGGATTAGATCAAGAAAGAATAGGGAAAGCAGAATATTAAGTCACCATCGATAAACCTGTACTGACGTTTCATGTTCGACTCATCGGGGAATGGCATCCTCTCAGCAGGAATCAGATCAGAGGTCCTGATTCGGACAAACCGGCTCATCCCTTGTCCTCATCGATGCTAGAGAAGAGAGATTTTGTTGATCGGCGTTGCAGCTTTATCCGACCACCTCGATAAAGGCGAGGGATGTATAGCCTGATCAGGTGGTCGAGGGTAAAAGGCATCCCCTCCACCAGGCCCAAAAAATATCTGATCAGATTGACGATGCACCAGAATGAAGGGTAGATCTGGCCAAGCGTCACCTGCTATTGTTGGAAAAAATCAAGAATCACTGGGTCTATGGAACCCAGAGCTAGATCTACGGGACCCAACGTGAATGGGTAGGTATACACGCTTAAGTACCCCGCCTTATGAGTAGTGATGTCTTCTTCAGGGGAAGGGATCACAACATCTTTGTTCTCCCAGTTGCAGTCCTTTTTTACCTGCTGAAGCTCGCCTTCAGTTATCAAGTAGATGCATCGAGATATGGGCTCACAACGGCCTGGTGTCGAAGCAGGTTTATCAATTTTAAAATCGGAAGTTATTTCGCACGGCTCGGGAATACACTCCTCGATACAAGGTGGCACCACCGTTCTACTTCTGGTCGGCCGAGATGATGAAGAAGTTTTTTCTTTCTGAGGAACAGTTTTAGATGTTTTAGCCATTGCGGTTTATAAATTCAAGAGAGGAGAAGGAGTAGATGCTTTAGTAAGAGCAAATTGAGTAGAGGGTGAACTCAAAGAAGTTGAAGGAGCTAAAGAGATTTTAAGAATGATTTGAGAAGTAAAGTTTGCAAATATTATGAAGTTGGCCTATTTATAGAGGCCGCTTAAGAGTTTGGGGGAAGCCAAATAGCCGACCATTAGTCGCCTCCAATTAATGACCTAGGGAACTATGCAGAAGTAACTTTCAATCACTTTAGCCGGTGACATCACAAGATTGGCATCATGGTCGAGGCATCGGAGCATCGAAGATCAATCGTTTCTTATCATTTTACTCTAAGAAATGCGAGGAATATCTGTATACGGTCGAAATCAGGTATGCCCGATTTTTCAGGCTCGATGGGTCGCCTTAAGACCGAGTTCGTGATGGATCGAGTTCGAGCTCGAGGGACCAAGATCGATTTCAACGACAGAGTACGAGGCTCGAAGAATCAAGTGTTCGAGGAATGTCGGAGCCTAATGTGACTGGCCTCGAGATATGCCGATATGAATTTGTAACAGAATGAGCAAGATTCATGCCATGTCCCCAAGATCATGGCGTAAATTCCGGAATAGATTTGTACGAATTCTAACTAGCGGTTAGACAGCTGTCCCAATAAGATTCTTTATTGTAAATAAAAATATACCTTATTTAGGGTTCCCTTATTGTATAAAGAGGACCCCAATCATTTGTAAACATCGTCTAATCATTGGCGAAGAATATACTCTCTTACTTTTTCGCTTATTGTTCATCAGAATTATCCTTTAGTTTTATTATTCTTGATTTATTGTTCTTGATCTATCTCGAAGTCACTTTGGCTCGAGGTCGATACTACCTAGCAATACTTGTTTGATTTACTCATTTCTTTCATTTATACGTTATATTTTTTTATTATTAATTAGTATTGAACTAAATTACGTATCTTTAAAATCATAAATCAAATTTAGTTGTTATTCGTTTTGGGAGGAAAAATTCATCTCAACTATACATTCACTCTCTTTACTCGCCAGCTACACTGCCGGAATCCGGCAGCCCCTCCTAATAGACGCAGCAGCTGCTACCAAGGCTCCACTGCTTCTCCCTCTCTCATGACGTTTCTCACTCCCGTTGCCACGCCGCCGCCGGAAATGACGACCGGTAGGCTGGCGTTTAAATCAGTGACCAAGAAGGTCTGGCGGGCTCTCAAACTTTGGAGATTTTCATGTTAACCGGATATGACCGGAAAACATAAACTCCGACGGCTTTTCTCTAGTTTTGGCATTGTTCCGGTATCTATTGCCATGGAAGCAACGTTGACGGCCCAGGGCTGCCATGTTCTTCGCCTTCTTCTCCATTCTTATCTAACCTTTTACTTATTTGGTAGGTTTAGAATTCGCCGGATCTGGCCCAAAAAGTTTACTCCGGTGAGTTGTATATCTTGGCCACTGTTTCGGACTATGGTTATCGTTATTTTTGTTTTATTACTAATTTAGTGTTGATGTAGCATTTTCTGGGACCCCGTCTCTCCCCTATTCCCTATCCTACTGTTGTACTACTGTTGCCGCCGCTGCAGGAGGTGATGACCAGTCAGGCGGCGACGCCACTGTTGCCTCACCTTATTGCTCTCTAGATCTAGCCGGTTTTATAATTTTTCGGCGATTGTTCTTTTCTGGCGACTCTTATACCGGCTATGACTGTTCTGATGTGTTCTTCCTTCCAGTTAATATTTATGCCTTATTTTCTGTTGCAGTTAGCCCAGCTCCGTCGCCGGTGGTTGGTCGCTTTCTGATTTTTAAGCCACTCGCTGCTGCTCCGACGTTTGTTGATAAAGTAGCATTGCTGTTAAGTTTTCTGCTGGTTTTGCACTTCACTGTATGTTTGGTCATGTTGTAAATCTGCGACTCTATTTGCCTTGTCTTCTCGATGCTATTTCGCCGGAGGAATTGTTGATGGATTTGATGTTCTTTCTTCATAAATTTCCTATATCTCTTGGGTTTGGAATTATCCTGACCGGTCATATTCATTTTCACGATGTTGGGCTAATAAGGTGAGGCAACAGTGGCGTCCCTAACTGTTTTTTGTGTGGGCGAATTTATATCTATACTCGTTTTTTAGGTCACGTTTTAATTTATATTTGTTTTGTCAAAAAAATTGTAAGTGTACACACTTTTCATGTAAACTTCAGGCATACGGACCTGAAATAGCAAAGGTAATCACACAAACTTTAGCATTCTAGCAGACGACCCTGAAGTTGTTTGTAATTGCTGAACTTAAGCATTCTATTAGCTGAAGTTTTGTTCTCTATTTGTTGTACTTCAGCACGTTTTAGCTGAATTTTTATCCTGAATTGAATAATTTTGTCGTAAATTTTTTTCAAAAACTTCAGCAAAAGATGCTGAAGTTATTTAGTTCATTTGTAAAAACTTTAGCACTAAATAAGCTGAAGTTTTGTCCTGAATTTATTAGTTTTGTCATAAAGCTTTTTCAAAAACTTCAGCAGAAGATGCTGAAGTTATTTAGTTCATTTGTAAAAACTTCAGCACTAAATAAACTGAAGTTTTTATCCAACAGTCATATTAGCTGAAGTTTTGTTCTTTATTTGCTGAACTTCAGCATGTTTTAGCTGAAGTTTTTCGCGTAAACTTAGTGTTGACTGAAGTTTTTATTTTTAATTGCTGAACTTCAGCATATTTTAGCTGAATTTTTGTTTTCTATTTGCTGACAAGCTAATTAAACACCTTATTAACAGAAATCACTGGAACATGACATCTTAATCGACATTGGAAAAAACACAAGATAGAGACAATGAACTATAAATAGATGAAGAAAAGTTCTAAAATGTTGTTTCAACAAAAATGACAGTCACTATGAGCAAATCAACAGTAAAATATACTACAAATTACAAAAAATGAATAGTAGAACAAAGAGTGGAAAAGAAAGGAGCGCACAGGTAGCAAAAAGAAGGAGGCGCCTATAGTTGTAAAAATTAAGGTATAAGTTAAATAATTTTAAAAATATAAGTATAGATTAAATCGGGGTAACCAAATAAGGCGACCGGTACAATTTTTAGCACTGCTTGCTTGGGTTCGTGGACTCGAATCATTTTCCTATTACTTGCTTCACTGATACCCGACCCCTATTGATATTACCATTGGAAACTTCTAAGTTTTGGACTAAGTTGGATGTTGTTTCGCTGCCCCCCACCCCGATCCTTCGAATAGGTATCGCTGATACTATCTGATAACTAACTATACAATTAACCGTTATAAATCGTGCCACATCATTTTTTTGTCCATCTCACTATCCACCTCAGCTATGTAGTGTTATTTCCACTAAAATATAAATAACTAGCCCTAAACATGACCGTTTTTATTACCACCAGCGTTCCTTTTACCATCGATGAAAACGAAGAAATGTCCTACCACCGTTAAGCTTCTTCTTCCTTCCGTCAATGGTATTGAAATCTGGAAAGCGGTTTACTCTAGCAGAGATTAAAGCAGCCACAAACAACTTCGTCGAGAGCTTAGTTATTGGAGTGGGAGGATTTGGTAAGGTTTTCAAAGCAGAGCTCGATGATGGCACACTTGGTGCAATCAAACGAGCCAATCCTCAGTCTCAGCAAGGTCCAAAAGAATTAGACAGAAATTGAAATGCTTTCTAAGCTAAGGCATAGGCATTTGGTCTCCATGATAGGTTTCTGTGATGAACAAAATGAAATGATTTTGGTCTATGATTTAGACACTTTTTTGGATCTATTTTTTTTCTTCTTCTTATCCTCGATCTCCATAACTCCATTTTCTAATCAGTTTAGATCTGTTTTGTTTTGAGGGAGAAGAAGAAGGAAATAAAAAAGAAAAATAAATAAAAATACTTTTTTTTTTGGGTCTTCACGCTCCTATGTCGAGTGAAACTCACTTTCCGTGCCAACTCAGCAAAAAGTGTTCAATTAGAATAACTTTCGAGTAGTATAAGTGCTCAATAGGAACACCCTTGAATTCAGGTGTCTAAATGAAAGATTGTGCCAAATTTAAGTGTCATCGTATGTATTCAGCCAAAACGTAAAGTATAGTAAAGTAGTAGATAGACGTGTTTGCTTGCTTGCTTTAATACGAGATGAGTTCAACGTGGTCATTAGACAGACTGCGATAAGATATGTTAAGGTTATCCCTTTTTCCATCTTGGCATGATTCATATGATACAAACAAAACGACCAAACACAGAACTTAAACAAACGACTATATTCTTAGAAGTACTAGGGGTGCCTATGTTCTTGATTCCCATGCATCCTATTATTATATCGTCTGTTCATGGGTCTCCAAAAATACGTAAGTTTATAAAGTTAATTTTGTGAAATTAATCGAAGGCATATTGATCTTATGACATTCCGAGAAATCTTATCGACTTACTTCCTTATGCATTACATTCACTTGATCAGCTGGTATACGTTGATGATTCTCCCCCAAAGGCCTAAATGATATGATGGGATGCCCTCAGAGGCTTGAGGATGTTATGTATGTATATACCTATACATGATATGAAATTTATATGCATATACATGACACTGTAAATGTTTCATGGTTAACTTATCTATTCTCACTTATGGGTTGATTCCTTTAATCCATGTTTCTATCATGTCTTTTATATACTACTTTTCATGCCTTACATACTCGGTACTTTATTTGTACTAACATTCCTTTTGCCTACGGACGCTGCGTTTTACTCGCATGTTCTAATAGATAAGTTTATAGTCCTCCTAGTAAGCTATCAACTCAACGGAAGGTGTTGGTGCACTCCACTTGCTCCGGAGTTGCCTATTTGGCCAGAATGCTTTGGACATGTATTGATTGGTATGGTGGGGCCCAGTCTCGAACTTTGTAACGTTTATGTACTCTTAGAGACTTATAGACAGATGGCATGTATATGGATGATTGTATGGCTTTTTCGCCCTATGTTTGAGTGTACAAATGATCATTTTGATCTTTTAGGCCCGTATGTCACATGTATAAGTTTGTATACCATTTTGGGTCATCCTATGTCGAGTATTCTCTTATGTTTAATTCTAGTTATCTCAATGACATCTTTTCCGGCTCATTACCCATGATAATATGATAATAAGGATACATTACGTTAGTACTAGGTTGAGTTAGGCACCGGGTGCCCGTCGCGGCTCTTCGGTTTGGGTCGTGACAAGAATCATACCTGGAGTGCTGAATAAGTGTGGATATCTGCTCTGTATGCCTCCTCGGTCTCCCATGTATCCTCCTCAACTAGTTGACCCCTCCATTGGAATTTTACCGCATAAATCTTCTTACACCTCAATGGGAAAACCTGCATGTCAACAATGGTAACCGGATCCCCCTCATAACCGAAGCTTTTATCTAGTTGAACCGTGTTGTAATCTAACGCATGCGACCTGCCGGCATGATACTTTCATAGCATAGACATATGGAAAACCATATGAACTCCCGATAGACTGGGAGTCAAATCAAGCTCATAGGCAACCTCCCCAACTCGCTTCAACACCTTAATTGAGCCAATAAACTTTGGGTTTAGCTTGCCCTTATTCCCGAACCTCATGATTCCCTTCATTAGCGAGACTTTCAATAGAACCTTCTCACCCACCATAAATGATAAATCATGCGCCTTCTGATCCGGGTAACTCTTCTATTTGGACTATATTGTGCGAAGTCGTTCCTGAATCAACTTTACGTTCTCCAAGGCATCCTTCACTAAATCAGTGCCATATAACCTAGCCTCCCAAGGCTCAAACCATCCGATGGGCGAACAACATCGCTGACCATATAAATCCTCAAATGGAGACATATCGATGCTGGACTGATAAATGTTATTATAAGCAAACTCGGCCAAAGGCAACATTTGATCCCACTCCTCCGAAGTCAATCACACACGCTATAAGCATATCCTCCAGGATCTGAATTGTCCGCTCCGACTGCCCGTTGGTATGTGGATGAAAGGTTGTGCTGGGCTCTACCGAGTACCCAACTCACTCTGTACTGCTCTCCATAAATGCAAAGTGAACTAAGAGATTCTATCTGAAATGATGGAAACAGGCACACCATGCAACCAGACAATCTCCTGAATGTGAATTTGTCCAATCTCTCTGGTGAGTACGTAGTCATCAGTGAAATAAAGTGTGCCGACTTGGTCAGCCTGTCGACAATGATCCAAACAGAATCAAACTTCCTCAATGTCCACGACAACTCAGCTACGAAGTCCATAGTGATGCGCTCCCATTTCTGCTTCTGTATAACCATCTGCTGAAGTAGTCTACCTGGCCTCTGGTTCTCATACTTAACCTACTGGAAATTTAGGTATCTTGCTACATACTCAAATATGTACTTCTTCATCCCCCTCCACCAATAATGATGCCTCAGGTCGTGATACATCTTCGTAGCACCTGGATGAATGGAATACCGAGGCCTATGTGCCTTTTCTAGAATCTTCTCCCTCAAGCCATCAACATTAGGAACATATAGTCGGTCTTGGAGTCACAGAACACTATCCTCATTGATAGTAACCTCCTTAGAACCACCCTATAGTACCGTCTCTCTAAGAACCCGCAAGTGCGGATCATCGTACTGACGAGCCTTGATCTGCTCAAATAATGAAGACTGAGCCACAACACATGAAAGAAATCGAATGGGCTCTAAAATATCCAACCTCACAAGTTCGTTAGCCAAGGACTGAATGTCCAAAGCCAATGGCCTCTCCTCTGCTAAAATGAATGCCAAACTACCCATACTCTTGGCCTTTCTGGTCAAGGCATCCTCAAAATACATTCGCCTTGCCCGGATGATAAAGGATGGTAATATCATAGTCCTATCATAGTCCTTCAGTAACTCAAGCCACACGTGATGCTCAAATTAATATCCCTTTGTTTAAACAAATACGACAAGCTACGATGATCAGTGTAAACCTCACAGGACACGCCATAAAGATAATGCCTCCACATCTAGAGAGCATAAACTATCACGACCAACTCAAAATCATGTATGGGGTAATTCTTATCGTGGGGCTTCAACTGACGTGAAGCATATGCAATAACTCACCCCTCCTGCATCAATACACAACCTAGGACAACGCTTGAAGCGTCGCAATACACAGTATACATCCCTGAACTGGAAGGCAACACTAACACTGGTGTTGTAGTCAATATGGTCTTGAGCTTCTGTAAGTTCATCTCACAATCATCGGACCATCGGAACGGAGCACCCTTCTGGGTAAATCTAGTCAAAGGTGCTGCAATATAAGAGAAGCCCTCCACAAACCAATGATAATAACCTGCTAACCCCAAGAAACCCTAAGAACTCGCACTTGGAGAACTTAGCATATAGCTTCTATTCCCGTAAGGTCTGAAGCACAACTCTCAAATGTTGCTCGTGCTCCTCCATACTACGCGAGTAGATTAATATGTCATCAATGAAGACAATGACAAATGAATTAAGATATGGCATGAATACCCGGTTCATCAAATCCATAAACGTCGTCGGGGCATGGGTCAAGCCAAAGGACATTACTAGAAACTCATAGTGTCCATATCTAGTCCAGAAAGCCATCTTTGGAACATCCGAAGCACAAATCTTCAGCTGATGATACCCAGATCTCGAGTCGATCTTAGAGAAAACCCTAACGCTCTGCAACTGATCAAACAAATCATCAATACGCGGAAATAGGTACTTGTTCTTAATGGTAACTTTGTTCAACTAGCAGTAATCAATGCGCATCCGCATACTCCCATCCTTCTTTTTCACAAACAATACCAGTGCACCCCAAGGAGACACACTCGGCCTGACGAAACCCTTAACTAGCAACTCCTCAAGTTTCTCTTTAACTCCTTCAACTCTTTTAGAGCCATGTGGTATAGTGGAATATAGATAGGCTAGGTAAGTGGAGCCAAATCAGTATTGAAATTGATGTAACGATCTGGTGGCATGCCCGGTAGATCCAAAGAAAACATATCGAAAAACTCCCGCACCACGGGCACTGAATCAATCATGGGAGTCTCTGCATCAGTATCTCAAACATAAGCCAAATATGCCAAACAATGCTTCTCGACCATATCTCGAACCTTCAAGAAAGAAATAACCCCACTAGATATACTAATAGATGAACCTCTTCACTGCATTATAGCAACTCTAGCCTCGCCAAGGTAACAATCTTGGCATGGAAATCACGAACCTCATGGTACGGAGACAACCGGTCTATGCCCAGGATGACCTCAAAGTCGGTCATGTCGAGAAACAGAAGATCCGCTCTAGTCTTATAACCACAGAAAGTCACAAACAAGACTGATAAATTTTATCCACGACAACAGAATCACCTACTAGTGTGGACACATATATAGGTGCACCCAAGGACTCACGAGAGACACCTAGAAGATAAGCAAATAGAGATGAAACATATGAATATGTATACCCTAAATCAAATAGCACCAAAGCATCCCTACCTGAGACAGAAATAATACATGTAATCACGACGTCTGAGGTTACTGCATCTGGTCTGGCTGGAAAAGCATAGAACCTAGATGGAGCACCACCTGACTGGACTCAACCTCTAGGTAGACCCCTACCCACCTTACCTCTACCTTTAGTCATCCGGACAACTACTGCTGCAGTTGGTGCGGTGATCATGGACCTACCCCCTTGCCTTGAAGCTTGAGGCAAAATCTCCTCACTTGACCAAGCTCCCCGCACTCATAGCAGCATCTCAGTGCGGAAGATGACTTAACCTGAGTCTGACCTGTGGACCTAAACACCTACTGGAAGAACGCTAAATAGCCGGTGGACGGTAGAAGCTCCCTCGTGTGGCGCTGAAATAGGGACGCACTATAGCACCCGAGAAGGTGGCGGTGCTGAATACATGGGCCAGCTAGTTTGGCCTTCACAAACTGACCTCTTCCCCTAAATAGAGCACTACTGAACCCTCCAGAATATTGAGGTTGCTTATCTCTCGGCGCTTGCTCTAGGCCCTACTGATGAATACCCTTGATCCTCTGAGCTATCTCCACAACCTACTCGTAAGGAGTTCCCATCTCAATCTCTTGGGTCATAGTAACCTGGATACCATAGTACAAGCCCGTAATAAACCTTTACACTCTCTTTGCATCGGTGGGGAGTATCATAAGTGCATGGAGAAACAACTCAGAGAATCTCGCCTCATAATCGGTCACAGACATCTGACCCTACTGGAGTTGCTCGAACTGACCCTGTAACTCTTCCCTCTGAGAGGGTGGGATATCTCTCTCTAGAAATAGATGTGTGAAATGTTCCCAAGTTAAGGGAAGAGAACATACTCGTATGTTGAGAAGATAGGACTCTCATCATCTACGACCTTGCCCTCCAACTGAAATGTGGTGACGTCCACCCTTGGGACTCCAATACTCTTATGTTGTGCAGTATGTCCCTGCAATGATCAATAAAGTCCTGGGGGTTCTGATGTCGCTCACCGCCAAAGGCAGGAGAATGAGCTTGGTCCACCTATCCAATGGCTTCTGCGACTCGCCTGTCGCGCTAATCTGGGCTCTAGTGTAGCCGCTGCAACTGGCTGAGCCTCGCCCACAGGTAGTGCACCTGGGGTCTGATATACATAAATAACATGACCTAGATCCTAAGCGGTAGAGGTATTTGCTACCCCTCTCACTTTAGATATGGCTGGGTCTGCTGGAAATAAACCATCCTACGTCATAGAGTCCATGAACCGCAGCATACGACCCATGACCTCCTGAAATCCTGGTGCGGTCATTAAATCTGTCGGGCCTAACTCACTTGCAGGTACCTAATCCTACTGCTCAAATACAAGATCCTCCACTAGATCCAATGGTGGCACAACGGGAGAAACTCTAGGATGCCATTGTCCTCTAGCAAGATCTAGATCCCTCCCTCGGCCTCTAGCAACAAGGAGAGCAGCTTCTTCATCGCCAGGTATATCTGTCGCGCGCGCTCTCACCATCTGTGAGAGAATAAGAGAAAGATACTTAGCACAACATCAGATGCACGATAGGAGAGGAATAAAGAGAAGTTTCCTAACACCCTATAGCCTCTCGAAGATAGTACATATGTTTCCTCACTGATCCGCAAGATTCTATTAGGCCCACTCATGACGTGAGAACTATGTGAATCTATAGCTTTGATACCAAGCCGTCACGACTCAATTCCAACTATAGGTCGTGATGGCGCCCAACATCGTCGCTAAGCAAGCCAACAGATAAATATTCATGTAATTGTTCATTTTAATATTTTTGAAGTCATTCATTTTATTTTGATAAGGAAATGATTAATAGGTGATGTAATGATGTAAGCATGAAATAAACCAAAGAATAAAGTAATGAAATTAATAACAAAAATCCATGAAATATCTACTAGGATCTCCCAAAACCCGATGTCACAAGTGCACGAGTAGCCAGTAGAATATACAAAACCTTCTATACTACTGTCTAAAGTAAGATAGAGTGAAAACAAATACAACAAAGAAGAAACTCCGGGTACTGCAGAACGGGGAATAGGGAGTAGCTCACAACTAAGTGTCTGGGTAGCAGGGGTACGCGCCCGAATGGCCGCCAGATGCATCTGCCTCAAATCCTGCACAATTAGTGCAAAAGTGTAGCGCGAGTACATAAACAACATGTACCCACTAAGTATCTAGTATAACCTCAAATAAGTAGTGACGAGGGGTTGACATCGACACTTACTAAGGGTTAATAAATAAAATATAGAAATCATAAGTAGGCATGAAATACAACAATAATAGTGAGATAAGAAATAGAAATTTATAATTCTTAAACATAATATTAATTTAAAGTCTCCAACTAACACATGCCAAGTATTTAACACATAAGAACCACCAAGTAATTCTCTAGTCTCAAATGAAGAAGAAATATCATGTTACACCCCATGTTTTTGTACGTGAGAATACGTCGTAAGTCAATTGATGTAAGATCAGAAATAAGATTATATTTGGAAGCATATAAATTAAGTTAATTATGTTACCTTAGAGGTTACAAATATTTAATATCATTAATAACTAGTACCAAGAGGGTTGGAAATCTTAGAAGCTAAACCATATGAAGAAAATAAGTTTCGTCGAAAGTCGACAAGTTTGGAATGTCATAACATGTACTTTAGGGTGAGACAATGGTTCTCAACATGATAATGAGGTTATTCTTTGATTTATTTTTTTCGTATGATAGTCGTGTGCTACGTTTTGAAGTCAATCAAGTTGTGGAACAAAAGTTGGCAAAGGTCTTCATAAGATACATTCATAATGTGATAAAAATTAGGTCAAATGTAGCTGAGATTTTCTCCCAATATACTTGGAATTAGGGAATGATCTACCTACCAAATTGAATATCTACGAGTTTAGTTTATAACTCATTTAACCGTTCATTAATACGGCATTGGAGTAGAGATATATTCACGCTTTCGCGAGACTGCACAAAGCAGCTCCCATGGGACCCACAAAGTCAGTGTAAAACTTCAGCTAGTATTTAAGTCAATTATATGTCATTTTAACTCATTTTTCTCATCCAAAACAGTTCCTAAACCCTCCTAAATTCTCTCCAATGGTTCCTCCATGATTTTAGAGTGAAAACCTAAAATAAAAATATGAATCCAATGCTAGAAACCTCGTGGTGCTTGCTGGATCGTAGTTCTTTATCTTGTGTCTGTTTTGGAGGGTTCTTCAAAGTGAAATAACCTCAAGTCACGTCTGGTTATTGTTTATTAAGTTAATAGTTAGTCACTCCTTCATACATATTATATTTTCAAGGTTAACTACAAGTGTTTACACTCCAACTTGAACACCAAAAGTTGATTCAAGAAGAGAATACAACACCTATAGTGTTGTGGTGTCATTAAGGATAATTGTGAGCTGTGTTTGGACGAAAATTCAAGTGGTTGATAATGTCTAAGTTTTGTATAACATCCTACTAATTGTTCTTATTCTTTTTTGTATGTTGGTTAAGTTGTTAGGATAATAACTACAAGATAATACTTGGATTAGCTTAAGTCAATTCTATGGTATTGTATTGCCATTGAGGGTTGTTGTAAGCTAAATATCACTTGGATTTAAACTTGAAGATACTTTAGTAGGTATGGGTATTGTGTTCTTGCAGGTGCTTAAGGTTATCTTGATGTTGATTAAGTTAAATGGTTAGACTAGACATGAACTAGTAAATTAAGTTGCAAGTTGAAGAAAATTGGAAATGTGGATTGTTTCCTTTGTTATAAATATATGGTATAAGGATGGAATCATTGATGAATTATTTCATTATTATATTAATGATGTTGTTAAGTTAATGTAAGAAGTATGTAAGGGGTGATATGGGTTATACGGATTCCGATCGAGCTTGCCGATTAAAATGATTGTTGAACTAATCAGAGAGCTTATGTGAATTATATTGTTGTTGTTTGGGATGTTTGGTGACTTTTGGTAAGATATGGGATGTAGTAAAAACAGGGGAGGTGCTGTCCATTTTCTTGTAGAATATTGGTTTTGAAATATGAGAGTTACAATGCTTATATGATGACAACGAAGTCGGATTACTCATTGTGGATGTAAGAAGATCATATTGAGCTTTGTTGACGATTGGAGAAAAGATTGCAAAGGTATGTTAAGGTATTTCCTTCTTTCTTTTGGCATGATCTAAAGTGAAATGAACGTAAATGATACGCTATTTCATAATGAATCTACTCCTAGGAACTAAGGTTGTCCATGTTGTTCTATCCTTACAAAGTTATTCTAAGAAATTATGTGTGATCCTTGAGTCTTAGTGAATCTCATATTGAAGGTATGATGTCGATAATGTTAATCGAAGGTGCAACTACCTTACGTCACTCCGAAAGGTTTAGAGCGTGATTCCATGAGTCCAGCATGCATTATATATAGTATCTATTTTACTCTACCGAGCCGCGCTATAGTCGGTCGGGTACGACACCTATCATGCAACCACTGATCAGTTGGGTTTACCAAGCTCCATGTGGCCGGGTACGATTCTACCGAGCCTTATGATGGCGGGGTATGTTTTTACCGAGTCCTTTACGAGGCCGGGTATGATATGATGATGATGATGCCCACACAGGCGGATGTTTTTAAAAGATTATATATATCTGTATCACGCATTTCATGTCACTATCTCTCAGAGGCACTCAGATGCTAATGGTTATATCTCCTACATCTATTTACATTATTGTTCTTAGTTATGCCTGCCTTACATACTCAGTACTTTATTCGTACTGACGTCATTTTAGCTTGGGGACGCTGCGTTTCATGCCCGCAGGTCCCGATAGACAGGTTGACAGTCCTCCTGGTAGTCTATCAGCTCAGCGGAAGGTGTTGCTGCACTCCACTTGCTCCGGAGTTTCTTATTTGGTTAGTATATTTGGGACATGCATTGACTGGTATGGCGGGGCCCTGTCCCGACCTTTTTGATATTTATGTACTCTTAGAGGCTTGTAGACAAATGCAGGTATATGGATACTTGTATGGCCTTGTCGGCCTATGTTTTGAGTTTACAAATGGTCATGTCAGCCTTATAGGCGCGTATGTCACATGTATAAGTTTCTATATCATGTTAGGTCATCCTATGTCTAACATTCCCTTGTGTTTTATTTTGATTACGTCACAATGACCATTTTGGCACATTTACCCGTAAAGTATGATAAGAAAGATATGTTATGTTGGTACTCGGTTGAGTAAGGTACCGGGTGCCCGTCGCGGCCCATAGGTTGGGTCGTGACAGAAGTGGTATCAGAGCAGTTATGTCCTAGGGATGTCTACAAGCCGTGTTTAGTAGAGTCTTGTTTATGGGTGTGTTGTGCACTACACGTATAAGCAGGAGGCTACAAGGCATTTAGGACTTTCACTCTTCCTTCTTACTCTAGATCGTGTGGTAGAGCTCAGTTGTAAGAAATCAAACTCCTAACTTCTATTATTCATAATACAATGATGCCTACATCTAGAAAGATAATTGGTAAGAGATTGAATGTGGTTGTGGAAGAGTTAAATCAGAGGAACTTGATATTGCATCATGCTTACGCTGAGTAAATGTGAGGTCTTCAACAGATCATGTGTGTACTAAGATGTGTAAGTTTCTTAATAAGGATATCTAATGCAAGAATATATATCCACCCATATGGTAAAAATAAATAAGAGAATTTGAAGCTAGATACAAGTTTCAGCAAGTAAAGGAAGCAAGATGAAGAAGGGTACGAGGTACCTAGTTAATAAAGATTATCAGTATTTATAATTCAGGAAAATAAATATAAGCATTTTGAGTTACTTTCAACAATAACAGAGATATCTACAATTATCCATACCCATCTCAATTATGCCCTATGGGAGCTAACTGACACAATTTAAGAGAAGGATGTGATATCAGGATCCAGCTGGGGTTAGAGTAACCCAAAATTGTTGATGGATTATTATCATTATCTAACATTTTTGAAGGGTAGTGTAGGACATGGTAATAGTTCTCATTGGGAGATAGTCAGATGGTGCGCTCTAGAATAATACAGTCAGATATGAATACTAGAAATGTTGAGAAATTTCAGAAGATATGTAGTGGAATCCTAGAAGGGATAAATATTCATCGTAGTATGACTCCTGCCCCTAGTAAAAAAAGAGAGAGAATGTTAGGCGTCCCAAAGAACCAGTGAGATGAAGCAAGGGGGGCTAAAAGCAAAAGAATGTCTTGTTGGAGTTTTTAGAATAAAGTGATAGATATAAATGTTAGGATGGAAACAAGAAGAGAGTAATGAAGCATTATCAGTAAGATATGATAAATGAGTGATAATGGTAAATCAAAATATAACAAGATGACAGAGTCTATAGTCAAGTGAAGGAAAAAACAAGAGAAGACATGCCGTGAGACAATAAAAGTATAAGCCATAAAGCCATACCCTCATTTCGAGAAATGAGTTGGTGACTCAAATGTGGTTACCATAAGGAAGAGTGAGACCCCAAAGTAATAGAAATCAGTATAGGCTAGTGAACAAGATAAACTGAATATTAATTAGGTACCGAAAGAATTGGTAATAGTCGGCATCCTTTCAGAGATCGTGTTTCGACAGTAATATAATGAACAATAGAAGAATAACCTTTAAAGGTCATTCACGAAGACGCTTCCCTAAAGCAAGTACTATGAGCAGAGTTAAGCTTAAGGGACTAAATGTGCTAGTTACCCCAGGTGTCACCCTTGTGAGTAAGAAATTCAATTATCCATGGTGTAGAAGGTTTACCACAAGGCGAGTAATATGTCAATGAAGATGTCAAAAAAAAATGCCAAAGATGAAGAGGTAAATATTGAATGGTAAAGTAAGAATGCGGTAAAAAGGTGAAATGAATGAGATTGCATTTATTCAGATCCTACAGATATAATATGACTCCAGAACATTATGCAAGGATGATTCCGGGGAGAATCAATAAGGGTTTCGCATTTGAGGATATTGATAAATAAGAGGGAATGAACACTTGATACATAAGGATCCCGTACGAGAGGTAAGTTAAGACAAAGGACATAACCCAAGAGGCGTTACATAAAATACATATATGAGAGTGGACCAACGAGTAGTCTGTAGTTGATTCAGAAAGAGACTAGTTATAACTAAATAAGAGGTCATAGATAAATCAACATATCGTGCAAGATAAACGTAGTAAAACCCAACATAGGGAATTCAGTCTCACATATATGATGTCATCGTGATCTTTGAGTAATGTTAAGATAGAAGGTTGAGTAGTTAAAGGTACTGTATAAGTGTTGCATAAATAAAAGAGGGTGCCACTAGGGAGACAACTAAAATTTCAGTTCAGAAGCAACTTACGAGCACAAGGGAGCAAAGGTAAGTAACTAAGGATAATGATAGGCAAGTAAGAACATCAGAAACACCGTGGGGTATACAATGTAATAAAATTGCGGCTTTACAAAAGTTAGAGGGTCTTCCCTAAGCACTGCAATGAAAGGCTAGCTGAGGAAATAAGGAAGAACGCTTCAACATAAACATACTGACCTAAAGATGAAATGGTCTTGTAACAACAGTCTCACTATAATATTGTATGTACTCCATAAGAAAATGGCACCTATCGTGGCTAATGAATGGGAAGAAGAAAAAAATCAAGAGTTGATAATTGAGATTATATGAGTTATAGGGAACTCCAGTATTCGTGGGCACTAAGATAAGCCAAGTATCGATGCAGTAAGTGCTAGAACGACCAGGAACAATAATTGATTACATTTAAAGATAACTGAGAAGGCATGAAAGGAAATCTATGGTGCTAGCATGTTAAAAGGAAGGTTGTGAGTAGTCTAAATAGATATTTGTAGGTCGCAAGCTAAATTATGGTGGAGAAACAAGGTTTTAGCTAGAAAATAGTAAGGATAAGAAAAGGTGAGTGAGAAGGTGACGAGAATAGGCAAGTACTGGGGATTAAAACCATCACAACAAGAGAGCTGATGGTTTCCATAGAGTTATAAAAAGCTCAGTATAGCATGAGTGAACTCAAAGGAGCTTAAAACTAGGAGCATTTAGAGCAGATGAAATGCTATCCTGGTAGTAAAGTAAGGGTGTAATTGTGATAAATGATAAGAGGATGGCGTTTAGGCCTTTGATTGAGTAATGATTTTGAGAACATGGATTTCATGAACTGCACGGGATTAGAACACCCCCATAAGATGAATCACATTATGATGCTATGAAATTCAGTTATTGAAATATAGTATCATCCATAAGTGGATCAAGAAAATCACTTCAACTGTTCCCCGATGCGACATGAGCCCTAGGGACAATGTATTACATGAGAGGTTTCAAGTTATCAGTGGTAGATTATAGACCAATTAAGGTGAATCAATAATAGATGAATGCAAGTTACAAATATGAGATGAGATTAGGTTGTCATTATTAAGATGAACAGTAATAAGGAAGCATGAAATGGCTTAGATTTATACATATAGGATAAATGGTGAGAGAGTAACCTGGAGTTGGGTGGTAGGCCTCGATAATCGTAAACTGAAGTAAGAGTTATGGTACAGTATGACCTACCAAGTTGTGGTAAAGCCATAAGCATAGATAACTGAGGCTATGAAACAAGATATAGCAACAGTAATAAGTTCAACAATGTACAAAGCAAAGAACTTTAGTACACCTATAGATGCCCATAGGGACAGCTTGTCACAATACTATATATGTTCACAAAGTGAAGCCTAGAGATTGGTTAAAAGCTAGCAGAAAAAGGAGATAAGAGTTGCATTGGCGCACATTCAAGGTTAGAATAGTACAGGCTGCATGAAAGAAGGTAGAAACAGTGACGAGATTGTAAGAATTTCGACCACAAGTCGTGGTGTGAGAAAAAGTCCTGAAGGGGGGATTGTCCTAGCCATTAGATTTATGTCTCGACCCAAACCGATGGGCCGCGACGGGCACCCGGTACATTACTCAACCGAGTACAAACGTAACGTATCTTTATTATTACATCATCATATACACGTGACATACGGGCCTAATAGGCCAACATAATCATTTACAAACTCAAAACATAGGCCGACAAGGCCGTACAATCTTTCACGTATACGACATATGTCTACAAGCCTCTAAGAGTACATAAATGTCATAAAGTTCGGGATAGTGTCCCGCCATACCAAACAATACACGTCTAAATCATACTAACCAAACAAGCAACTCCGAAGCAAATGGAGCGCACCAACATCTTCCACTGAGCTGATAGCCTACTTGGAGGGCTCTCGACCTGTCTATCAGGACCTGCGAGCATGAAACGCAGCGTACCCAAGCAAAAGGGACGTCAGTACGAATAATGTATCGAGTATGTAAGGCACATAAATAAGTACATAAGAGGCATGGAAGACATATAGAGCACATGACTCAACTTGTAAACCTGAATAGCTTTGTAAATCATAAATTACTTTTAGCGCCGTGCATATGCATATGAATGTCATTTCATGCATAGGTACATGTTTCATAACATCATCATCCTCTGAGGGCATCCCATCATATCATATTGGCCACTGTGGGCAAAATCATCATCGTATGCAAGCTGATCAGGTGGTGGTGTGTACATAACGCCATAACCTTTCCCATATCCCATATACATATATATACATACATATATACGTGTATATAATGCCGTTTGAATATACATACATATATACACATATATAACGCCATTTGAACCATATTTCAGCCAATGTGGGCAACATCATCATCATATACCAGCTGATCAAGTGGTGGTGCGTATATAACGCCGTAACCTTTTCCATATCTCATATACATATATTTACATATATACGCGTATATAACGCCATCTGGTCATGGGAATGTGCATATGTACATGCATGAAATGCATATGAAATACATCAATAAAATCTCTCGGTACGTCATAAGGCCATTATGCCTCTGATTAATATCATGAAATAAACTTTACCAACATACATATTTTCGAGACCCATGAACAGAAGATAATAATAATTCTCATGGGGAATCAAGAATATAGACACCCCTACTATGTCTATGAATAGAGTAATTTATAAAAACTGTGTATTTGCTTGTTTCTTCAGTATAATTTGGACCATGTCAAAAGAAAAAAAAGATAATCTTACCATACCTGAATTGATTCTCTTGAGAATCCCTCGGAACCGCGATTTCGCGCATGTTGTATTTTCGTACGAACTTTGGAGCTTCATTCGTTACTTATTAAACAATTCATATAACTCTTTTTGTTTTTTTAGATTCCTCCGTATAGAAGCCTAAGTATATATGTATAAGAAAGTTTCTGTCTCATGTGATTCTTTGGTGAATGATTGTTGGCAGTGTTGTTGATCAAGTACTTGAGATAATTAGCTTGAGTGTTCCAACCTTTTCTTGATTCTCCCGTAATTCCTCTATGAATTCATTCATTTTGTGATCATATTTACTAAGTACTACCATATATTATATTATTTTATGCTTTACTTAAAGGAAGTGCTATTTGTTGGAATAAGTGTAGTAAAGGCTTGAGATAAGAATGATCATGTTCCATTATCGTGGATCACAATACGGCCACCCATGTGTGAATTTTAAGAGTCACATTCTTTTGACTTTATGGGCTGCCAGTGGGGATGGGGTGATAATGTTTAATCTTTATCTAATTATTAAGTAATTAGGTAGTTTTCGTTACTCGGTAATTAATCAATTACCCACATAATTAAAAATTGTCTTAATTTACTTAAAATTTTATTTATTTTTTTATATCCTTTTATATATATATATATATATATATATATCATACTTGTCATGGTCATTTGGTACCTTTTATAGTACTAGTCTATAAATAACGGATATTTTAGCTCGGGCCGTATATTACCCCAAAATGTCAAACTTGGACGAAAATTCATTTTCTTTGACTTGCTTCCCCTCTCACCTTCAAGAATTTATTCATCACTTGTTTGAAATATCATGATGCTTATAATCTCAAAATAATCTCATTTTCAAACTTACGTCGATTAACTTACGACGAAATTTTAACATACGAAAATGCGGGATGTAACAATTTATTCACCAAACAACTCCCTGCATGGAAAAGACAATATTAAAGTATTCGTAAGAGCTATTGATTAACATAAGGATAAGTGCATTATTCAACATTCGAGGACGAATGTTCCAAAGGGGGGAATGATGTTACACCCCATATTTGCGTACGTGAGAATACGTTGTAAGTCAATTGATATAAGCTCAAAAATAAGATTATATTTGGAAGCATATAAAGTAAGTTAATCATGTTACCTTGTAGGTTACAAATATTTAAGATCATTAATAACGATTACCAAGAGGGTTGGAAATCTTAGAAGCTAAACCATATGAAGAAAATAAGTTTCGTCAAAAGTCGACAAGTTTGGAATATTATAACATGTACTTTAGGGTGAGACTATGGTTCTTAACATGATAAGGAGGTTATTCTTTGAGTTATTTTTTTCGTATGATATTCTTGTGCTACGTTTTGAAGTCAAGTAAGTTGTGGAACAAAAGTTGGAAAAGGTCTTCACAAGTTACATTCATAATGTGCTGAAAATTAGGTCAAATATAGCTGATATTTTCTCTCAATCTACTTGGAATTAGGGTATTATCTACCTAAAACATTGAAGATCTACGAGTCTATTTTCTAACTCATTTAACCGTTCATCAATATGGCATCGGAGTAGAGAGATATTCTTATTTTCGCGAGACTGCGCAAAGCAGCTCCCATGTGACCCACAAAGTCGGTGTAAAACTTCAGCTAGTATTTAAGTCAATTATATGTCGTTTTAACTCATTTTTCTCATCCAAAACAGTTCCTAAACCCTCCTAAATGCTCTCCAATGGTTCCTCCATGGTTCTAGGGTGAAATCCTAAGATAAAAATATGAGTCCAATGCTAAAAACCTTGTGGTGCTTGCTAGATCGTAGTTCTTTATCTTGTGGCTGTTTTGGAGGGTTCTTCAAAGTGAAATAACCTAAGGTCACGTCTGTTTCTTGTTGGTTAAGGTAATAACCATCCACTCCTTCATAAATATTATATTTTCAAGGTTAACTACAAGTGTTTACACTCCAACTTAAACCCTAAAAGTTGATTCAAGAAGAGAATACAATACCTATAGTGTTGTGGTGTCATTAAGGATAATTGTGGGCTGTGTTTGGACGAAATTTCAAGTGGTTGATAATGTCTAAGGTGTGTATAACATCCTACTAATTGTTCTTATTCCTCTTTGTATGTTGGTTAAGTTGTTAGGATAATAAACTTACAAGATAATACTTGGATTAGCTTAAGTCACTTCTATGGTGTTGTATTGCCATTGCGGGTTGTTGTAAGCTAAATATAATTTGGATTTCAACTTGAAGATACTGTAGGAGGTATGGGTATTGTGTTCTTTCAGGTGCTTAAGGTTATCTTGATGTTGATTAAGTTAAATGGTTGGACTAGACATGAACTAGTAAATTAAGTTGCAAGTTGAAGAAAATTGGAGTTATGAATTGTTTCCTTTGTTATAAATATATGGTATAAGGATGGAATCATTAATGAATTACTTCATTATCATATTAATGATGTTGTTAAGTTAATTTAAGAAGTCTATAAGGGGTGATATGGGTTATACGATCCGATCGAGCTTGCCGCTCAAAATGATCGTTGAACTAATCGAAGAGCTTATTGTGAATTATATTGTTGTTGTTTGACATATTTGGTGACTTTTGGTAACATATGGGATGTAGTAAAAATAGGGGAGGTGCTTTCCATTTTCTTGTAGAATATTGGTTTTGAAATATGAGAGTTATAATGCTTATATGATGACAACGAAGTCGGGTTACTCATTGTGGATATAAGAAGATCATATTGAGCTTTGTTGACGATTAGAGAAAAGATTGCAAAGGTATGTTAAGGTATTTATTTCTTTCTTTTGACATGACCTAAAGTGAAACGAACGTAAACGATACACTATTTCATAATGAATCTACTCCTAGCAACTAAGGTTGTCCATGTTGTTCTATCCTTACAAAGTTATTCTAACAAAGTATGTATGATCCTTGAGTCCTAGTGAATCTCATATTGATGGTATGATGCCAATAATGTTAATCGAAGGTGCAACTACCTTACGTCACTCCGAAAGGTTTAGAGCGTGATTTCATGAGTCCATCATGCATTATATATAGTATCTATTTTACTCTACCGAGCCGCGCTATAGTCGGCCAGTTACGACACCTATTGTTCAACAACTGATCAGTTGGGCTTACCGAGCTCCACGTGGTCGGGTACGATTCTACCGAGCCTTATGATGGTCGGGTATATTTTTACCGAGTACTCTACGAGGCCGGGTATGATATGATGATGATGATTCCCACAGAGGCGGATGTTTTTAAAAGATTTATATATATATATATATATATATATATATATATCACGCATTTCATGTCACTATCTCTCAGAGGCACTCAGATGCTACAGGTTGTATCTCCTACATCTATTTACATTACTGTTCTTAGTTATGTTATTCTGCCTACATATTCAGTACTTTATTCGTACTGACGTCCCTTTTGCTTGGGGATGCTGCGTTTCATTCCCGCAGGTCCCGATAGATAGGTTGATAGTCCTTCTGGTAGGCTATCAACTCAGCGGAAGATGTTGTTGCACTCCACTTGCTCCGGAGTTGCCTATTTGGTTAGTATGATTGGGACATGCATTGAATGGTATGGAGGGGCCCTGTCCCGACCTTTTTGATGTTTCTGTATTCTTAGAGGCTTGTAGGCAAATGCCAGGTATATGGATACTTGTATGGCCTTGTCGGCCTATGTTTTGAGTTTACAAATGGTCATGTCAGCCTTATAGGCGCGTATGTCACATGTATAATTTTCTATATCATGTTAGGTCGTCATATGTCTAGCATTCCCTTATGTTTTATTTTGATTATGTCACTGATCACGCTCAACTATGTCTTGTAGAAGACTAAGCGGGCGTTGCAAATATAATCCTG
>ML400862.1:0-15475 GCA_005239525.1 Nicotiana knightiana
CACCCACCCACCCCTTCCACCCTACCCTCACCCTAATTAAAATTATTATTAATAGTACTTTCTTTGCATGTTACAGATAGATTTTTTTTCATGATGTAAAAAAAGTATTTTTTTTTCATTTGAATAAAATGAGTATTTTCTTTTCATGATGTAGAAAAAGTATTTTCTTTTATTCTAATAAAATTAGTATTTTATTTCATATTTTAGAAAGAGTACTTTCTTTTTCAACCAAAGAAAGAGTATTATGGAGCACAAATTTTAATGTTATTTTTGCGTAAAAAAGTAAAGCAACACATTAGTTCTGTTGGCTTTGTGTGAATTTTTAGAGACTTGGGGGAAGGGGGAGATGAGGTGTAACAATCCGACCGGTCGTTTTGAGAATTAAGTTCCGTTTAGCGGTGTAAGGTCTTGAACAACTTCATATTATGTATATCGACTTGCGTGCATGGTTGAATTCAGCTACCGGATGATTCGGAGTCGAATTAGAAGGAAGATTTTATTTTTGGAAACTTAAGCGGTGAGAATTTGGCCGGAATATGACTTTGATGTAAAAGGCTCCGGAATAAGTTTTGGATAATGTCAGCAGCTTCGTATGGTGATTTTGGACTTAGGCATGCGTCCGGATTAGGATTTGGGGGTCCATAGAGTAATTTGAGGCAATTTGGCAAAAGTTAGAAATTTGAAGGTTTTTGAGAAGTTTGATCGGAAGTGGACATTTTGATATTGGGGTTGGATTCTGATTCCGGAAGTTGAAGTAGGTCCGTAATGTCGAATACGACTTGTGTGCAAAATTTGAGGTCAATCGAACGTGATTTGATATGTTTCAACATCGAATGTAGAAGCTTGAAGTTCTAAAGTTCATTAAGCTTGAATTGGGGTGTGATTCATGATTCGATGTGGTTTGAGGTGATTTAAGGCTTCGAGCAGGTCCGTGTTATATTATGGGACTGGTTTGTGTGATTGGACGGGGCCCCGGGGTCCTCGGGTGTGTTTCGAGGTGGTTTTGAATCATTTCGGGCTGTTTTGCAATAGCTAATGTTGGTGTCTGGTGTTGTTCTTTGCGTTCGCGAACAAGGATTTGGCTTCAGGGACTTTATTCGTCGCGTTCACGAAGAGATCCTCGCGTTCACGAAGAAGAAAATCTCTGTTACGAAGGTCTAAATTTGGAGGCTCATATCTCACAATATATAAGGAATTTGAAAAAAATCCAAAAATAAAAGTTGTATCCCTCTGTGTCTAATTTTCAGAAAAGTAAACCATTTATAATTTGGATTTGTGTAAAAAGATTTATGGCTGGTACACTACAGACTGTCCGGGAAGATGAAGAAAAAATTTGTGTTGCAAAACGGTGACTTTGGAAGCTTATATCTCAAAATCTATAAGGAATTGAAAGATGAACGAAATACGAAGTTTTAGATATTGGTGTCTAGTTTTCAAAACATTAAACTTTTTGTTATTTAGAGTTTTGTACGAAAAGTTATAGCCATTATACTAGAAGCTGTCTAAGAAGAGTTTGGAAATGACTTTTGAGAGTTTTTGTTCATCGCGAACGCGATGGGTGGCCCGTGAACGCGAAGAAGGAACACCTGGGCAGAATTTAAAGTTTAAAAACGAGGGTTTTGAGTTCATATAACAAAATTTAATTGGGAGCTCGGTAGAAGGCGGTTTTTGGAGAGATTCTTGCGTAGGTGTTTGGAGTAAGTGATTCTTACCTAGTTTTGGTTAATTCCCATGATTATGTTTAATTTCAACATAAAAATTAGTGATTTAGAGTGAAAATTGGGGAATATTTGAGAAAAATTCTTAGGCCGAATTTTTCGGATTTTAATCGAGATTTTGGTATCGGATTTGAGTAAATTTGGTATGGTTAGACTCGTGAGTGAATGAGTGTTCGTAATTTTTTATTTTTACCCGATTACGAGACGTGGGACCCAGAGGTTTTTTGGGTATTTTTCCTATTTTCTTGCCTTAGCTTCGAATTCACTAGCTAAAGTAGTTACTTGTGGTATTATTTACATTATGCAATTTATTTTATTAGCTTTGGACTATTAGGAATTGGATACTCCTGGCAAGAGCGTGGTTTCAGATTGAGTTGAGCGATTCGAGGTAAGTATCTTGCCTAACCTTGGGTGGGGGACTCTCCCTTAGGATTTGAGTCCTCTATGTTAATTGTAGCCCGTGCATGCGAGGTGACGAGTGCGTGCTCGGTCTTATTTATGGAAAATTTGCTTTTAGGGTTCTTAGGTCCTTATGTTCATTAAGTGGGAAGTCCTCTGATATAATTTGGTTTTCTATTTGCTAGTTTTACCTCTACATGCTCTTTACAATATTGTTAGCTTTTCTCTAACTCTTACTTGTTATTTGGCCCTATTTGCCTTAATTGAAGTGATTGCCTTCCTTATTGTTTTGATACTTCTTAATTGTGAGTTCCTCTATGACTTTGTGCAAATATGCTACATGTCCAATTTTTGTGGTTGCGGGTGAAGTTATCACGTGCCTTACATGTCTCGTTGTCCTTGTAAAGGTGGTTGTATTTCTTTGAATTTTACGTGATTCTCTTGTTGCCGGGTACTCATACTCTTGGTAGTAGAAATTCTTGCAATTGAGTTTTTTATTTGTTGTTGTTGTTGTTGATTTAAACTATTGTTTGGTGGGTTCGGGTTTCATGCCGCACCAAGAGGAATAAGGGTGATATATATTGAGGAGGAATAAGGGAGAATTGATATTGTCTGGTGGGATTGGGTTGCACGCCACAACAGGAGTAATAAGGGTGGACATGTGGGATCGGGTTGCACGCCGCAACAGGAGAAATAAGGGTGATATATATTGAGGCGGAATAAGGGAGAATTGATATTGTCTGGTGGGATTGGGTTGCACGCCACAACAGGAGTAATAAGGGTGGACATGTGGGATCGGGTTGCACGCCGCAACAGGAGAAATAAGGGTGATATATTGAGGAGCAATAAAATTGGACGGGTGGGATCGGGTTGCGCGCTGCAACATATTATATTTATTATTATGATATTGATATTGTCTGGTGGGATAGGATTGCACACTGCAACAGGAGAAATAAGGGTGGACTGATAAGGAGTAATAAGGGTGTATGTACATATACTGTATTTTTGTATCCTTTGTTTTACGGTATTGGCTTTAGTTCATTTGTTCAAGACTTTGTTAATTTGTATTTCGGGTTCCACTGAGTTCTGAGGATCTGGTTATTGACATTGATTTATTGACTTGCCGTTGTTCCTTGAATTCTTCTTCTGAAGCTATTACTCTGGTGAATTAATTTTCAAAGTAAATTTACTACGTTGAACCATTTCCTCCTGTTCTGTTAAGTTGTTAGTAATATAATGATTTAAAATAAAAGAATTAATATTATGTTACTTTGTATATTTTTAAATTTGAACTCGACGTGTGTGTGCGTGTCTATACACACACATACACACACACACACACATTTCAATATTTCAAATTCTAATAATTGTTATATTTTATTTCGATTAGTTTCTCAATTAAATTTCCTTAACCCGTTTGAGATTGAATCTTACTAAGAAAAGGAATTTCTTTTAAGTTTTAATTTAATAAATCCTATATTAGAGGCAATAATTTATTCGATGTTGTATTTTATTTGAAAAGGGTATTTTCTTCATTCAAATGATTTCTAAAAATAACTTCAACTTTTCTCGCTGATTTTCTAATTGGTTTATAAAGTGTAATTTATTTTATGTTATATAAATGAGACTCCTTGAACATCTTAATTGCATTGGTTACAGACATTATGTATTGGGTAGCACGTGGATTTTGTTGTGCAAGATGAGATGGAAATATGTGGGCACAAGGTGCCATGTGTGCTAAAGGTTTGAAAATTGAGATTTATGATATGAGGCATCGAGGATTGAGATGGACAGGATTGTGTATTATAAATGATGTGATTGATTGAGTTAACATCGCCTTCTTTATTTGAACACATTTTTACTTGTCTGTGTCCCAGCTATGTTTGTGTTAATTTACTTGGTTATCTTTCGTTACCATCCGTGTGTCCCTTTACTGTCTCTACTGTTTGTAGTTTGATCTCTCCCTACTATTTACATTACTTTGTTATCTTTATCTTGATAGTTTATTATCATATCTTGTTCAACTTAATTGACCAGTAGGTTGACTGTTCCTCGTCACTACTCCATCGAGGTTAGTCTTGATACTTACTGGGCACCGTTGTGGTGTGCTCACACTACACTTCTGTACATTTTTGTACAGATCCAGGTATTTGGTCGATAGTGGTTGTGCGGATCGTTGTTGTGGAGACTCAAGGTAAACCTGTTGTTGCATTCGCAGGCCTCGGTGTCGCCTTCTGTTGTAATAATTTTCATTGTTTCCTTTTGTTATGGAAAAGTGATGTATTCATTTTGTATAACTACTCCTAGAAAGGCTTATGACTTGTACTACCGTTTTGGAAATTGTAATTGTTCAGAGTTATCTAAGTTGAAGTTAGTGAATATCAATGTTTTTTCTGTTAATTTTAGGCTTACCTAGTTTAGAGACTAGGTGCCATCACGACTCCTTTGGAGGGATTTTGGGTCGTGACAAGTTGGTATCAGAGCCCTAGGTTCATAGGTGCTACGAGTCATAAGCAGGTTTAGTAGAGTCTTGCGGATCGGTACGGAGACGTCTGTACTTATCTTTGAGAGGCTAAAGAACTATTAGGATAATCTCCATTCTTTCATTCCTTATCTTGCGATATTGATTCAGCTCGAAGCATATAACTTATGTTCCTTTACATCCACTCGTGCATGATATTGCGCTCTTAGTGTCCGCTATGCGCCAACGGTTCGTGATGCTACAGATGGGCTACGAGGGAGTCAGGGATGCTCAGACATTATCTCAATGTGTCGTCCAGACTGAAGACACAGAGGTACTGAGAGACTATTCAGTTGTTCATATGGAGGCGCAGCGGGTTTCGGCATCGGGTTGATGAGTACGAGCTTGAGAAGGTTTAATTGATTGACTAGTCGTCGAGATTATGGCAAGGTCATGAGGTGGACGTTGATTGAGGATAGTTGGTGGTATTTGAGTACCTTGTGATTGGTGTTGTACGAGTTGTGAAGGTTAGTTTTGCGGATCATCAGATGGTGTTTTCTATGGCTTCGCGCCAAGTGGAGGAGTCCACTAGTGGCATTAAGATTACAGAGTCAGATTTACCTCAGTTTTGGCCTGAGGTATGGACATATGTGGTATTGGAAGGTTTCTAAAATTTGTATATGACTAAGGTCTGAGATCTTGCATAGAATGATATTGGGGCTTATGGTGTTTCTGCGTCATTGATGAATCTACATTTCAGTATCAAGGGGAGTCGGAGAAACAAATTCAGATTCATAGAGGGTCTATTCAGCGTGGGCATCGTGGTTACGGCAGAACGGGGTGCTTCAGAGGAAATGTAGTGGTTTATGAGCTTCTGGGATACATGGTTCGTGTTTGGATCATATGTATTTGGGGCTTTGGTTAGGGTTATTGCATATCGACTATCCAAAAAAATGGGTCAGCTATGTGGTGTTGGGTCAGCATAGCAATGAAGTAATTGGTCCTTTTGAATCGGAATTCTCTACTGGCATTTTTGGCAGCACTCTTGGGTTGGACGGTTTGTGTGATTCGGTTGAGTTGGGGAGATGCGGTCCTGATAGCTTAGTTGCGTGCAGGCAAGTCTCGGATAGTTCCCGATGGTGTTGTCCACGACTTGAGTTGGCTGGCTGCTATGGGCATAAGGACTATGTTGTACATTATGGTCTTCTCCTGAATGAATATCAGATCAAGATTGGGTACTCTTGTGAGCTTGATATCACGGTTATGTTACCAGGAAGAATGGATATTATTTGTGCCCATGACCTATGTTATGTGTTACTCTTTTATGTTGTGATGGGCTTTGAGGTTGTATGATTATTCTTCATGCATGTTGTAATTCCATTCAGGCCTTATGGCGATGTGGGAAGGATAGCCCTCGTGATGTTGATTTGCTCATTGCACCTTGGTTGTGCTTGCTTTCTTCCATGTTTATTTATTTCTGTTCATTTTCCCACAGTTATACTTGTGCACGCTGATGTGCTTGACTTTAGTATTCATGTGATTAGTGAAACCGAGCACTTTGGCTTGATGAGTATTTGGGAGCGGGCTGCACGCTGCAGCGGATGTTATGTGGGATGCTTTTTTCTTATGTTTATATTGTGCTTTGCTTTCCCTAGGTGGGATAAGTTGATAAAACTGTACCTTATCATTATATCTGTTTCACTTGTTAAATAATCCTCGTACCTTGCTTTCCTTTTATTTTTCTCCATGCCTGGGCTGTTGCTTGTTGGGTGTACGGACCCTGTTAATTGAGAATCTGTGTGGTCCCGTGATGAGTTGTTAGTCAGGCTGCTGGTATTGGCTGAAAAGAGGTTCTTAGACCAGAGGTTTGCTCTATTGTATCGGGGTGAGAGTTCAGTGAGTGTTGTGATCTTATTGGCAGAGTTGAGTTAGTGGAAGATTTCAATTGGTAGATATATATTCGATAAGTGATTTAGAGTTGAGGGAGAGACCCTCGTGATCTCTTGTGATTCAATAGGTTTGAACCGGGGTGAGTACCACAGTGGAAGTTGTATCAGGATGGGATCCTTGTGATTTGTTCATGTGATTTAACTCTTTCCTTGTTATATTGTTTTTAGGTTAATATTGATTGAGAGTTGTGCCTGTCGGGCTTGTTTCATATTTAGTCATTTTCGTTTCGTGCTTCTTGAGTTTTACCTTGCGGGGTATGTACCGGATGGTGTCAGTTGTGGCTTGATGATTCGGATGTCTAATTATGAGGTCTTCATGTTTCTTGCATCATTATCAGTGTTATGGAGGTTTGAAACAGAGTTGGATCGGATATGAGGCTAATTGTCGGTGCTGAAATGATTTCGGGCAGCTGTTGTGATCAGAAGTGTTATTATAAGCCTACGAGTGGTGTGTTATGTTGTGTGGTTGTACCTTGTGGGTGTAGGCATGAGTTGATGCAGCTGGTTGAGACCGATACCGGATATGGATTAGAATCGGGTCTTTTGGAAATGAATGGAAGGTGAGAACTTGAGGTAGGAGACTTATCATTGTTGGTAGAAAGACTAAATTGCAGTTGAGATGGTGTCGTCAAGCTCATGTAGATTAGGGTGACGTGGGATCACCCGTGGGTGTATGTGGAAGTGTGCATGCAGTGATTTGAAGACTTCGAGACGAATCTTGGCACGTTCGAGGACGAACGTTTGTTTTAAGAGAGGGAGAATGTAACAACCCGACCGGTCGTTTTGAGAATTTAAGTTTCGTTTATCGGTGTAAAGTCTTGAACATCTTCATATTATGTATGTCGACTTGCGTTCATGGTTGAATTCAGCTACCTGATGATTCGGAGTCGAATTGGAAGGAAGATTTTATTTTTGGAAGCTTAAGCGGTGAGAATGTGGCCGGAATTTGAATTTGTTGTAAACGACTCCGGAATAAGTTTTGGATGATGTCAGCAGCTTCTATGGTGATTTTGGACTTAGGTGTGTGCGTCCGGATTAGGATTTGGGGGTCCGTAGAGTAATTTGAGGCAATTTGGCGAAAGTTAGAAATTTGAAGGTTTTTGAGAAGTTTGACCGGAACTGGACCTTTTGATATCGGGGTCGGATTCCGATACCGGAAGTTGAAGTAGGTCTGTAATGTCGAATGCGACTTGTGTGCAAAATTTGAGATCAACCGGACGTGATTTGATACGTTTCGACATTGAATATAGAAGTTTGAAGTTCTAAAGTTCATTAATCTTGAATGGGGTTGTGATTCATCATTTCGATGTGGTTTGAGGTGATTTGAGGCTTCGAGCAGGTCCGTGTTATATTATGGGACTGGTTTGTGTGATTGGACGGGGCCCTGGGGCCCTCGGGTTTATTTCGAGGTGATTTCGGATCATTTCGGATTGTTTTGCAATAGCTGATCCTGGTGTCTGGTGTTTTTCTTCGCGTTCGCGAGGATCCTCTCGCGTTCGCAAAGAAGGATTTGGCTTCAGGGACTTTGTTCTTCGCGTTCGCGAAGAAGAAAATCTCTGTTACGCAGGTCTGAATTTGGAGGCTCATATCTCACAATTTATAAGGAATTTGAAGATGATCCAAAAATGAAATTTGTATTACTTTTTGTCTCGTTTTCAGAAAATTAAACCATTTAGAATTTAGATTTGTGTACAAAAAGTTATGGCTAGTACACTACATACTGTCCGAGAAGATGAAGAAGAAATTTGTGTTGCACAAGGCTGACTTTGGAAGCTTATATCTCAAGATATATAAGGAATTGGAAGATGACAAAAACATAGAAGTTGTAGATTTTGGTGCCTTATTTTCATAACATTAATCTATTTGTCATTTGGAGGTTTTTACGAAAAGATATGGCCATTATACTAGAGGCTATCTGAGAAGAGTTTGGAAATGGCTTTTGAGAGTTTTTGTTCATCGCGAATGCGACGAAGGAACACCTGGGTAGAATTTAAATTTCAAAAATGAGATTTTTGAGTTAATATCACAAAATTTAATTGGGAGCTCGGTAAAAGGCGATTTTTGGAGAGATTCTTGCGTGAGTTTTTGGGGTAAGTGATTCTTACCTAGTTTTGGTTAATTCCTATGATTATGTCTTTAATTTCAACATTAAATTAGTGGTTTAGAGTGGAAAATTGGGGAAGATTTGAGAAAACTTCTTAGGCCAAATTTTTAAGGTTTTGATCGAGATTTTGATATCGGATTTGAGTAAATTTGGTATGGTTAAACTCGTGAGTGAATGAGTGTTCGTAATTTGTGATTTTTACCCGATTATGAGACGTGGGACCGGGGAAGATTTTTGGGCATTTTTCCTATTTTCTTGCCTTATCTTCGAATTCATTAGCTAAAGTAGTTACTTGTAGTATTATTTACATTATGCAATTTATTTGATTAGATTTGGACTATTCAGAGTTGGATAATCTTGGCAAGAGCGTGGTTTCTGATTGAGTTGAGAGATTCGAGGTAAGTCTCTTGCCTAACCTTGTGTGGAGGACTCCCCCTTAGGATTTGAGTCCTCTATGTTAATTATAGCTCGTGCATGCGAGGTGACGAGTGCGTGCTTGGTCTTATTTGTGAAAAATTTACCTTTAGGGTTCTTAGGTCCTTATGTTCATTAAGTGGGAAGTCCTCTGATATAATTTGGTTTCCTATTTGCTAGTTTTACCTCTGCATGCTCTATACGATGTTGTTAGCTTTTCTCTAACTCTTATTTGTTATTTGGCCCTTATTTTCCTTAATTTAAGTGATTTCCTTCTTTATTGTTTTGATACTTTTTAATTGTGAGTTCCTCTATGACTTTGTGCAAATATGCTACATGTCCAATTGTTGTGGTTGCGGGTGAAATTATCACGTGCCTTACATGTCTCGTTGTCCTTGTAAAGGTGGTTGTATTCCTTTAATTTATACGTGATTCTCTTGTTGCCGTGTACCCATACTCTTGGTAGTAGAAATTCTTGTAATTGAGTTGTTGATTTGTTGTTGTTGTTGATTTAAACTATTGTTTGGTGGGATTGGTTGCACGCCACAACAGGAGGAATAAGGGTGGTATATATTGAGGAGGAATAAGAGAGAATTGATATTGACTGGTGGGATCGGGTTTCACGCCGCAACAAGAGTAATAAGGGTGGGCATGTGGGATCGGGTTGCACGCCGCAACAGGAGAAATAAGGATGATATATTGAGGAGCAATAAGGGTGGACTGGTGGGATCGGGTTGCACGCCGTAACATATTTATTTATTATTATGATATTGATATTGTCTGGTGGGATAGGGTTGCACGCTGCAACAGGAGAAATAAGGGTGAACTGATAAGGGGTAATAAGGGTGAATGTACATATCTTGTATTTTGGTATCCTCTGTTTTACGATATTAGCTTTATTTCATTTGTTCAAGACTTTGATAATTTGTATTTCGGGTTCCAACAAGTTTTGGGGATCCGGTTATTGACATTGATTTATTGACTTGGTTGTTCCTTGAATTCTTTTCCTGAAACTATTACTTTGGTAAATTAATTTTCAAAGAAAATTTACTACGTTGAACCATTTCCTTCTGTTCTGTTAAGTTGTTAGTAATATAGTGACATAAAACAAAGGAATTAATATTATGCTACTTTGTACATTTTTAAATTTGAACTCGCCGTATATATATATATATATATATATATATATATATATATATATATATATATATATATATATATATATATATATATATATATATATAAATAATTGTTATATTTTATTTTGATTAGTTTCTCAATTAAATTTCCTTAACCCGTTTGAGATTGAATCTTACTAAGAAAAGGAATTTCTATTAAGTTTTAATTTAATAAATCCTATATTAAAGGAAATAATTTATTCGATGTTGTATTTTATTTGAAAAGGGTATTTTCTTCATTCAAATGATTTCTAAAAATAACTTCATCTTTTCTCGTTGATTTCCTAATTGGTTTAGAAACTGTAATTTATTTTATGTTATATAAACGAGGCTCCTTGAACATCTTAATTGCATTGGTTATGGACATTATGTACTGGGTAGCACATGAATTTTTTTGTGCAAAGTGAGATGGAAATATGTGGGCACAAGGTGCCATGTGTGTTAAAGGTTTGGAAATTGAGATTTATGATATGAGGCACCGAGGATTAAGATGGTTGGGATGTGTATTAAAAATGATGTGATCGATTGAGTTAATATCGCCTTCTTTATTTGAGCACATTTTTACTTGTGTGTGTCCCACCTATGTTTGTGTTAATTTACTTGGTTATCTTTCATTACCATCCGTGTGTCCCTTTATTGTCTCTACTGTTTGTAGTTTGATCTCTCCCTGCTATTGATATTACTTTGTTATCTTTATCTAGATAGTTTATTATCATATCCTATTAAACTTAATTGACCAGTAGGTGTCTTGACTGTTCCTCGTCACTACGCTACCGAGGTTAGTCTTGATACTTACTGGGCATCGTTGTGGTATGTTCATACTACACTTCTATACATTTTTATACAGGTCCAGGTATTTGGTCGATATTGGTTGTGCGGATCGTTGCTGTGGAGACTCAAGGTAAACCTACTGTTGCGTTCGCAGGCCTCGGAGTCGCCTTCTGTTGTAATCATTTTCATTGTTTCCTTTTGTTTTGGAACAGTGATGTATTCATTTTGTATAACTACTCCTAGAAAGGCTTATGACTTGTACTAGCAGTTTTGGGAATTGTAATTGTTCATAGTTATCTAAGCTGAAGTTATTGAATATTAATGTTATTTCTGTTAATGTTAGGCTTACCTAGTTAAGAGACTAGGTGTCATCACGACTCCTTCGGACAGATTTTGGATCGTGACAAGTTGGTATCAGAGCCCTAGGTTCATAGGTGCTACGATTCATAAGCAGGTTTAGTAGAGTCTTGCAGATCGGTAGGAAGACGTCTGTACTTATCTTCGAGAGGATACAAAACTATTAGGATAATCTCCCTTCTTTCATTCCTTATCGTGCGATATTGATTCAGCTCGAAGCATATAACTTATGTTCTTTTACATCCACTCGTGCATGATATTGCGCTCTCAGTGTCCGCTATGCGCCAGAGGTTCGTGATGCTACAGATGGGCTTCGAGGGAGTCAGGGATGCTCAGACATTGTCCCAACATGTCGTCCAGATTGAAATGATAAAATCACTTATTTTTCATGAAATATTTTTTAGGAAAATATTTTACATGAAAAACATTTTCCTTCGTACCAAACACACCCTAGATGAAAAAAGAAAGTTTACACTGTTCAAATGGTGCCTTGCAGAAGATCCAAGGAGATTAATTAAAAAGTTCAAGTGTAAGGAATAAGCCAACAACAATTATGATCAACGTTTTAAGAACATGCATTAATGCAAGGACGAGCAGCTCTAGGAAGCTCATGAATTGCTGATACTAGTTATTGTTGGAGGAGTTCCTCTATTTTTCTGCAAAAAGAAACTCTTCTTCAACATAATTTGCATGTACTACTGTTTTTCTAATTCTTGAAATATGTCCCCAGATTCCGGATGGGATTATACTGAATTTGTTATATTGTTGTTGAAAGTAATCAAATTGATGTTACTCACTTATAAGTTATAAGTGTGAATTTTTTTAACACTTCACGTCTTATATTTCGATATGATGTTTTCTTTTTATAATTAACTTTTCACAATAATTACTTTAATTAATACGTTTATTGGTGGAAAACAGGTATATACAACGGAAGCAAATAGCCAGGATCACTTGCATGTAATATAGACAACACATAATCACAGATTTTAATCAAATATAAAATCGATATTTATTTCTTGAAGCGTGACCGAGATCGAGAAAAGAGCCTTCGAGTGAGAGCAAACACCGTCCACGAGATCATCCTCTAGTTCTACAGTCTTTTGTTGTGTGACCCAAATAATAACCGGAATTGGCAAAACTCGTGTGGGCGAGTTTCTCCTACGAAAACCGTATAGTAAAAACCATTGCCTCCTTATGGAATAAGATTTTTAGGGTTTAAAACCTTTCCCTAAACCTGTTGAGTCTTCCTTTTCCACCAAGAAATATGATTCCGTTTAATCCTATTATTCGGGCACAATAGGGACGAAAACATTTAATTAATGAGGCTTCCTATTATGGACTTAATTTGAAATATCCGAATTCATACTACCATAATAAATTACGAATTATTCCACTAAAAATTCATGAATGCACTGCTCAGTTCAATTTCGAAATTCTTCCATTAAACTTTATTTAGGCCTTATTTGTTTGCACTTAATGGAGGTTTGAATCTTAATCATTCAGATCTCAAATATTAAGTGTGTTTGTTTTTAAAGTCTGAATCTTCATTGTTTAGATCTTAATTGTTAAGTATTTTTTTTACTTCACAACCACTTAATGGGCCTGAATAGGTCTGTATCATTAAGATTTATAACAGAGACTTAATTTCATTAAAGTGCTATCATCCATATTCATTTTTAATTGCCGCCACCGCCTACCATTATTGTCACGACTCAAACTCCCAACACTCGAGATCGTGATGCCGCCTAACAACATACTTGCGAGGCAAGCCAATGTTAGAACTTAGCTAACCTTTTCTTTTAAAAGTTTACTTAAACACAATAAAATAATTTAACATAAAAATAAAATCTAATACTTTCCAATAAATGCAATCAGGCAAATATTCGATAAGATGAAACGAACCACGAACTAATACTAACTATATAACTACCCAGAGTCTGGTGTCACAATTCACGAACTACTAAAGAATACTACAAGTATTTGGCTGAAAGAAATATATCTCTGCTTTGAATGAAATAAAAATAGCAATCTAAATACTAAAGGGAAGACTCCAGGAATCTGCGGATACCAGCAGATCTACCTCGTGTCTCCGTGCGAATAATATCAGCTACTACTTTCACCTAGCTCTGGCTGGTACCTGGATCTGCACAAGAAGTGCAGAGTGCAGCATCAATACAACCGACCCCATGTACTGGTAAGTGCCGAGCCTAACCTCGACGAAATAGTGACGAGGCTACGGCGGGGTATTTATAACATAACATGGATACAATGTATAATAAAGCAAGACGAGAATAATGACAAATTAAACAGTACTTGCAACAAATAAATAAAACAACTCGGTTAGCTTTTCCAGATCTCAACTATAACCAATCCTCACGAAAATTTCCAAGTTTCAATTTAAAATAACTGTAAGTGCAGAATATGAAATAACAATAATGAAACAGTGAGTATTCCAGTCTTTATGTTTAAAAATCAGCAAAACATGAATATCCTCCCTTATTGCTCCTTGTTGTGGCACGCTACCCGCTCCCACCGGTCCACCCTTATTGCTCCTCCCTATATATATCATCCTTATTTCTCCTGTTGCGGCGTGCAACCCGATCCCACTTGTCCACCCTTATCACTCCTTTTTGCGGCGTGCAACCCGCTCCCACCAGACAATCTCATCTCTTTATTTATAAAAGATTTCACAATTTAGGTCAAAGCCTTTCACAATATTTATGTCTCAATAATTGTAAGCATAACAATGTACTATTCATTAACTTCATCAATTATCATTTCACAATGAAACCAACCAGAATATATAGTAAAATACTGCCAACCAGCTCACCCTTTTATGTGTTAAAATGAAGCCAAGGGAAAAACCAACACTTTCATAATACTTAACAACAAGTTGACGAAAACAAGTAGACATGGGGGCATCAATGATCATAAAATAATTAAGCCAGGGATCAAATAAATTGGAAACGGGGAAGGGATCATGTTCAACAGATAATTTGGTGGTGCATAGATACTCGTCAACACTCACATGAAATTCCACATAGCATTTAAGTTGGGGATTCATATTCCCTCAAGTCAAGGTTAAACCAAACACTTACCTCGATCTCACAAGCAATTCACTACTCAAGCAAAACTTTTCCTTTAGAATTTGCCTCTAACACACTCGAATCTAATCACAATTGGTTCAATATTATTAATTGTTGCTAAAGGCATTAACTTTAATGAAAAATCGTGGTTTTCCAATGTTTTTCTATCAAAAGACAAAAATCGACCCCGGGCACGCTTGGTCTAAACTCGAGGTTCTGACCAAAACTCGTTTACCCATTCTCCCTCGAGCCCGGATATACAATTGGTTTTGGAACCCGGCCTCAATTCGAGGTCTAAATTCCCAAATTTTGAAATTCCTAAGTTCTACCCAAAAATCCCAATTTTTACCATGAAAACTCTAGATTCTATGATAGATCTTGTAAAAAGGTTTTAAGGATTGAAAGGAATTAGTTAGAGATCACTTACCAATGATTTGGAGAAGTTTGGGTCTTTGAAAAATCGTCTATGGAGGTTTAGGGTTTGAAAGAATTGAAAAATGGGTGAAAATCCCGTCTTAAATCCTACTTAACAGGCTGCAGTTATCGCAAATGCGATCAGGGGTTCGCAATTGCGAACCCTTCAAAGTCTTTGTTGCCTTTGCATTTGCGATATAAAAGTCGCATTTGCAATATCTTGGGCCTTTCGCAATTCCGGCCAAAGTTTTGCATTTGCGAGGATGGACTTCCCAGGCCTCCTTCGCATTTGCGAAAATATTGTCGCATTTCCCAGGCCTGCACCCCTCGCATTTGCGAAGCCTGATCTCGCATTTGCGAGATCAGAGGCCTGTGCAAAACACCAGATCCACAAGTGAGTTTTTTTAAGTCTAAATCGCTCTGTAGCCTACGCAAAACTCACCCGAGCCCTCGGGGCTCCCAACAAAACATGCACGCAATTCTAAAAATATCATACGGACTTGCTCGTTGTTGGTTGATTTCCCAGTGCACACGCAAGTGTACGTGGTCGACAAGTAATATAGGAATTGAAGTCCAGATATCGTACCCACAGGGACTTGTGATTTAACTATCAACTAAACT
>ML400862.1:15994-47754 GCA_005239525.1 Nicotiana knightiana
TGTGATCAAGCAATTGAATAATTAAGCACAAGATTGAATAAACAAACCAATTAAGATAAACAATAAGAATAATTCAAGCTTCAACTACAACATTCATGTAACACCCAATACTCTAGAACGAATAAACTATAAAACTAAAAGAAGAGAAGAGAAGAAAAACTGAGTAGAATCCTCTGTCCCAAAGTCTTCCCACGAAATTCTACATCAACCTCCATAATGTGATGTTTTTGGGTCTATTTATATGTTTAGAATGAACCCTAAACATCTCAAAGACTTCTATTCTAACTTGGAAACACTTAAAACCCGTCAAAACTCGGTTTTTCACTGTCCCGGGGCCCAGGCGTTTCAGCCCTAAAGCCTGGGTAAAGCCAGGCAGGGCCAGGCGTTACAGCCCTAAGGCCTGGGTAACGCCTGGTCCCCCCAGGCGTTATGGGTCTAACGCCTGGGTAACGCCAGGCTGCCCCAGGCTGTTTGGCTTGGCGCCTGGCGATCCCCCGGGTGTCCCCTCTCGCGTATTCTTCGACGTATTTGCATCCGTTTAGCCCCGTTTCCATTTCCAATTCACCTACACATAAAATAAACCATATTAAGCACATACGACGTGTATTTTATCATTAAAGCACATAAAATGCGAGGTATATAATGCTTAAAATCACGAATTCTAGCCACACATCACTCGTGCGATCAAATCACAAAATTAACATCAAAACTACGAATTTAACCTCAAACTCATGATTTTCCTCAAGAACACTTCAATTTCACTATTTCTCAACCGGACGTCCGAATCACGTCAAATCATCTTCGATTCTCACCAAATTTCATGGATAGAACTTATAACAAACTTGTACCAGGCTCCGGAACCAAAATACAGGCCCGATACCAACGATTTCACACATTAATTCATTTCTTTATTTCCTTAATAATCCAGACAAATAATTTTCTTCAAAAATCGGTTTCTAAGGCTAGGGACCTCAGAATTTAGTTTCAGGCATAGGCCCAAGTCCCATATTTTACTGCGGACCTCCCGGGATCGTCGGAACACAGATCCGGGTCCATTTGCTCAAAATGTTGACCAAAGTCAACTAAAACCAAATTTTAAATTCTCAAATTATTATTTCTCATGTTTTCACATAAAAGCTTTTTCGGTTTCACGCCTGGACTGCGCATGCAAATCGAGGTAAATAAAATTTCTTTTTTTAAGGCTAATGAGCCTAAAATAGTGTCTTAATTCATAAGATGACTCACAATCTCCACCTCTAAAACAAATATTTGTCCTCGAACGGACATAGAAAATTACCTGAACTGGCAAACAAGTGGGGATATGTACTTTGCATGTCCGACTCGGACTCCTAAGTAGTTGCCTCAACAGGCTGACCTCTCCACTGCACTCGGACTGAAGGGAAATTCTTTGACCTCAACTGACGAAACTGCGGTCTAAAATGGCTTCCGGCTCCTCTTCATAAGTCAAATCTTTGTCCAATTTGACAGAGCTGAAATCTAACACGTGGGATGGGTCACCATGATATTTTCGGAGCATGGATACATGGAATAACAGATGAACTGAGGATAACCCTAGAGGCAACTCAAGTCTATAAGCTACCTCCCCACTCTATCAAGAATCTCAAATGGCCCGATATACCTAGGGCTCAACTTGCCCTTCTTCTCAAGCCTCATAACACCCTTCATGGGCGATACCCGAAGTAATACCCTTTCTCCAACCATGAATGCTACATCACGAACCTTACGGTTGACGTAACTCTTTTGTCTAGACTGAGTTGTACGAAGGAGATCCTGTATCACCTTGACCTTATCTAAGGCCTCTTGAACTAAGTCTGTACCCAATAACCGAGCCTCTCCCGGCTCAAACCATCCAACTGGCGATATGCACCGTCTACCATATCCTCATGGGGATCCATCTAAATTCTCGACTGATAGCTATTATTGTAGGAAAACTCCGCTAACGGCAAGAATTGATCCCAAGAACCTCCAAAATCAATAACACAGGAACGGAGCATATCCTCCAAGATTTGAATAGTATGCTCGGACTGCCCGTCCGTTGAATGTTGTGCTCAATTCAACTCGCGTACCCAACTCATGCTGAACTTCCCTCCAAAAGTGCGAGGTAAACTGTGTACCTCGATCAGAAATGATATACACGGGCATACCGTGAAGGCGAACAATCTCTCGAATATATATCTCTGCCAACCGCTCCGAAGTATAAGTACTTTCCACTGTAAAGAAATGTGTTGATTTAGTCAGCCTATCCACAATAACCCAAACGGTGTCGAACTTCCTCTGAGTCCATGGGAGTCCTACAACAAAGTCCATAGTGATACGCTCCCACTTCTACTCAGGAATATCTATCTGCCTAAGCAAACCACCGGGTCTCTAATGCTCATACTTTACCTGTTGGCAATTCAAACAACGATCCACATAAGCAACAATATATTTCTTCATCCTTCTCCACCAATAATGCTGCCACAGGTCCTGATACATCTTGGCAACGCCTGGGTGAATAGAATACTTAGAACTGTGAGCCTCCTCAAGGATCAACTCACAAAGCCCATCAACATTAGGCACACATACACGACCATGCATCCTCAAAACCCCGTCATCTCCAACTGTAACTTTCTTGGCACCACCGTACCGAACTGTGTCCCTAAGGACCATCAAATGCAGGTCATCGTCCTACCGATCTTTAATATGCTTAAATAAGAAAGACCGAGCGACTATACAAGATAAAACACTGTTGGGCGAGATATCCAACCTCACGAACTGATTAGTCAAAGTCTGAATGTCTGAAGCTAACGGTCTCTCACCGACTAGAATATATGCAAGGCTACCCATACTCACCGCCTTCATACTCAATGCATCGGCCACTACATTGGCCTTCCCCGGATGATATAATATAGTGATGTCATAATATTTTAGTAACTCTAACCATCTCTTTTATCTCAAATTAAGATCCTTTTGCTTGAACAAGTACTGGAGGCTGCGATGATCCGTGAAAACCTATTACGGCACACCATAAAGATAGTGCCTCCAAATCTTCAATGCGTGAACAATGGCTGGCAACTCTAAGTCATGGACAGGGTAATTCTTCTCATGGACTTTCAACTGCCGAGATGCATATGAAATCACCCTGCCCTACTGCATCAATACCGCTCCAAGCCCAACACGGGAAGCATCACAATATACCGTGAAAGATTCTAAACCTGATGGTAACACCAACACCGGTGATGAAGTCAAGGCTGTATTGAACTTCTGAAAGTTCGCCTCACACTCGTCCGACCATTTAAACGGGGCACCTTTTTGGGTCAATTTAGTCATTGGGGCTGCTATAGATGAAAACCCCTCCACAAAACGACGGTAGTAACCCAGCAAACCCAAGAAGCTTCTGATTTCAGTGGTTGAGGTGGGTCTAGGTCAGTTCTTGACTGCCTCTATCTTCTTAGGATCTACCTGAATATCCTCTACTGATACGATGCGACCCAAGAAAGCTAGTGAATTCAACCAGAACTCGCACTTTGCAAATTTTGCATACAACTAATTGTCCCTCAAAGTATGGAGCGCTATCCGAAGGTACTGCTCAGGTTCCTCCCGGTTGCGGGAGTATATTTGTAAAGACCCGTAAAAATTTCTATGTCTAAAATAACGCCCGAATAGGTCCCTGTGCTGTTATAACTGTAGAAATTCTTAAAACGGTCCTATTTTGAGTAAAAAGTATCCCAGAACTTGAAAAATTAAATTTTCCAGAAATTGCGCATTATGCGACGCACTATGGGATCGCATAACAGGTATGCAGACCGCATAGTGGTCGCATACATGGACACTAGCCTGTCCAAATTGAGGAATACTATGCAGCCCGGAATGAGATCACATTTTGGGTATGCGGACCGCATAGTTGTCGCATTCTTGCCCCGTGGTTTTTGCGAGGAAGGTTATGCGAGGGAGGTTATGCGACGCACTATGCGATCGCATAATAGGTATGCGGACCGCATAGTGGTCGCATACCTGGGCAGTGTGGTTCCCATTTTGCCCCAATTGAAGGCCAACTATGCGGCCAGGAATGCGGACCGCACAACAGGAATGCAATCGCATTCCTGACCGCATTTCTGTGTCGGGGTTCCTATTTTCTAAATTTTAAACCCGACCCCCTGTTTTATAAAACACCCCTTCCCTTCATTTTTAACGAATTTCTGACCAAAAATAGAGAGAAAAGAAGAGAGTTCTTGAGAGAGAAGGTTTCAATATCATCCAATTTGGTTTTCCAAAATCACTCAAGCCCGGAAATTATCAAGTTATTGACATCTTCTTCACTCAAAGAGGTAAGTCTTCACCTTATTTCCCCAATTTCCCAGATTTTGTGTAAGAATAAAACACACATAGGTTGGGTCTTGAAAATAAAAGGTGAAATAGTCCATGCATGTGGGACTAAGTTATAGTATGTGATATTAAAGAACCAATTTGGGTAGTTCATGTTAAAATTTGGGTGAGGGAAGAAGAAATTTCCATTTTTAAACCTTGTAGTCTACTTCACATGTTAGGTGGTTGATGGAATTCCTAAGAGAGTTACTCCATGGGTAATCTTCCTAATTATTAATCGATTTTCGCTTTCTCTTTATAGATTGTTATTGCTAGAGGTGTTGGTGTATGGTATAACTTAAGGAAAAAGCTCTTTGAGGTATGTATGGCTAACTTTAATCTTCGTAGAGTGACCTTTTTGGTGTCCAAACATTTGGTATGATTTTCTTGCTGAGTATATGTGAATTGATTGCCCGGTTTTGTTGAGGTGTGAGATTGCATTCTCTGATTTGTCTTAGTCGATTTTCGTGATAATTGAGATTGTGAAAGGTGACTTCTATGTGATTACTTTAACATGTGCAAGGTTCGTTAAATACTTGAGTGTGTTGGTATGAAAGAATGATGACAAACCCAAATGTGTAAATGTATCTAAGTGATAACGGCTATCTAACAAGTGATGAATGGGAATTATGAATTGATCTAATTGAACTAAATGACCATGGAAATATCGTATATGACTCATTATCGGCAAGGTTTATTGTGGCCTAACTTCATATGGATTGTTGGTTGTAATGAATTTATATTCTTGTTGATGAATACCTTTGTGGTAGAATTAACTGATGATAAAGACTATTGTGAACACATGATTGTTTGGGTGTTATGAAATTTTACTCTTGATGATATGAAGCCCTGTGATTGAATTGTGGGCTGTTATTGTTTGCTATGAAATGTGATGGTCCGGTGGGATCGGGTTGCACGCCGCAACACGAAGTAATAAGGGTGGAGAGGTAATAAGGGTGAAGTGTAATATTGTACGGTGGGATCGGGTTGCATGCTGCAACACAAAGTAATAAGGGTGGAGAGGTAACAAGGGTGGAGTGTAAATTGTACGGTGGGATCGGGTTGCACGCCGCAACACGAAGTAATAAGGGTGGAGAGGTAATAAGGGTGAAGTGTAATATTGTACGGTGGGATCGGGTTGCACGCCGCAACACGAAGTAATAAGGGTGGAGAGGTAACAAGGGTGAAGTGTAAAATGTAAGGTGGGATCGAGTTGCATGCCGTAACAAGAGATGTAAGGTGGGATCGGCTTGCACGCCGCAACAGAATGTAATAAAGCTGAAATGTGATTGTGTTGAAATTAGAATCTGTAAGGCTCTCAATTGTACCTGTTGCTATATCACTGTGCACTATGTGTTGGTTCCTTTAACTGCTTTCTATCTGTGCATTTCTTGATTTTACTTTGAGTAAAGTTTGCTCATACATGCTAGTACTATTCCACAGTACTAACGTCCCTTTTGCCGGGGGCGCTACATCTTTTATATGGATGTAGGTGGGTCCATAGCAGGTAGCTCAGTTCGACGTTAGTGGTGCCTCCTCCTCATATTTTAGCAAGTACTGGTGAGCCCCACTTCTTCCCGGGGCCGTGTGTAATTCATGCCATCTCTTTTGAGTCTATTATGTATTGTAAGGTATAGCCGGGGCCTTGTTACCGGCAAAGTATTGTATAAATTCCTAGTATTCGTAGAGGCTTCGTAGACATGATGTGGGTGTATATATGTATTTTGGGTAGTCACTGTATGTATTCGAAAATCGTGGCCCGTATTGGAAAGTTATGTATGTATTGTGTATGCTTTGGGAATCAAATTGTTGAAATTCTAAAAGAGAAATGAACTTAAGTTTGTAAATCCACGCTTAAATCCTAAGTTGTTATTTCATATGGAATATGGTGCATTGTATATACGGAGGAAATGCGTTGGGTAGGAAAGGAAATCCAGGTCCGCTTGACCGAGTTCACCCGGTTAGGTGCCGGTCTCGTCCCTCGGTTTTGGGGCGTGACAATATTAGAATATCATCAATGAACACTATTACGAAGGAATCCAGATGAGGCTTGAAAACCCGATTTATCAAGTCCATAAAGGCTGCTGGGGCATTAATCAAACCAAAAAATATCACCAAAAATTCATAGTGCCCATACCTCGTCCAAAAGGTTGTCTTAGGAACATCGGACGCCCTAATCTTCAACTGATGGTAGCCCGATCTCAGATCAATTTTTGAAAACACCCTGGCACCCTGAAGCTGATCAAATAAATCATCAATTCTCGGCAATGGATATTTATTATTGACGGTGACTTTATTCAACTGCCGGTAATCTAAACATATTCTCATTGATCCATCCTTTTTCTTCACGAACAAAACCGGTGCACCCCAAGGATAGACACTAGGCCTAATGAGCCCTTATCAAGCAAGTCTTGCAACTGTTCTTTCAATTCTTTCAACTATTGTGGGGCCATCTGGTATGGAGAAATAGAAATGGGCTGAGTGCCCGGAGCCACATCAATGCAAAAATCAATATCCCTGTCGGGTGGCATTCTCAACAGGTCTGCAGGAAACACCTCGGGAAACTCATGAACAATATGCACTGAATCTATCGAAGGGACTTCTGCATTAGAATCACGAATATGAGCCAAATAAGCCAAACATCCCTTCTCAACCATGTGACGAGCCTTGGCATAAGAAATCACTCTGCTGGGGAGATGACCAGGAGGCCCTTTCCATTCTAATCGAGGCAACCCTTGCAAGGCTAACGTAACTATCTTGGCATGATAGTCCAAGATGGCATAATAAGGTGATAGACAATCCATGCCTAATATGACGTCAAAATCGACCATGTCAAGAAGCAAAAGGTCTACACTAGTTTCAAGACCCTCAATAAATACTACACATGAACGATACACACGATCTACAATAATAGCATCCCCCACGGGCGTAGATACATAAATAGGGACACTCAAGGAATCGCGGGGCACAACCAAATACGAAGCAAAATAAGATGATACATAAGAATAAGTAGACCCCGAATCAAACAGAACTGAATCTATTGTAAACAGAAATGGTACCTGTGATAACAGCATCGGAGGACTCCTCCTCGGGTCTAGCCGAAAATGCATACAATCGGGGCGGGGCCCCATCACCCTGAACCATGCCTCTGGGACGACCTCTGATAGGTGGACCTCTACCTCTAGCAGGCCGGCTTCCACCTCTAACATTCTAACCTCTACCTCTGACTACCTGACCCCTACCCCTGGTTGGCTGGGTAGGTGGTGCTGCAGCTGGTGCCAGAACTATAGCACGTGAACTCTGATCCTGAGGCTGATTACCCAAAAATCTCGGACAAGTTCTCCGAATATGCCTATACTCACCACAATCATAACACCCATCCTGATACTGAGGCTGACCCTGACGAGCCGGCTGACCACGATAATAACTCTAAAGAGGAGATGCTCTGATAGGGGCTGGCTGATCAGAATAAGGCAAGTAAGAGCCACGACACCTGAGGCACCATGAGACCTCTGAAGTGCTGACTGAAATTGCCTGGAAGAATGGCCTCTGCCCTGAGTATCCCCACCTCCAGATGAGGCACCGCTGAATCTACCGTAATGGCGAGATCTCTTGTCCGAACCCTGACCTCCCAGTCCAAGAACCATCACAACTCTCCTGACCACATTAGCCGCATCCTGAAAGGAAATCTTGCTCCCTGTCTCCTTATCCATATGCAATCTGATCGGCTGAGCAAGGCCCTCAATAAATCTCCTGACCCTTTCTCTCTCTGTGGGCAACAAAAGAATAGCATGTCTAGCCAAATCCACAAAGAGATTCTCATACTGGGTGACAGTCCTGCTGCCCTGCTGAAGTCGCCCAAACTGACGGCGGCGCTCCTCTCTAGTGGTGATAGGAAAAAACTTCTCCAAAAAGAGATGTGAAAATCGATCCCAAGTCAGAGAAGGTGACCCAGCTGGTCTAGTCAACAAATAATCCCTCAACCATTTCTTGGCGGAACCAGTCATCTGAAAAGCGGTGAAGTCGACCCCATTGGTCTCCAAAATACCCATGTTATGAAGAACCTCATGACAGCTATCAAGATATTCTTGAGGATCCTCTGAAGTAGCACCACTGAAATGAACAGGGAAAAGCTTGATAAACTTGTCCAGTCTCCACAAAGCATTAGAGGACATAACTGCTCCATCAACAAGCGGTGTTGTAGCAACTGGCTAAACTACCCCAACTGGATTGGCTGCTGGGGTCTAAATCTGAGGAGTAATCTGCTTAGAAGTGTGGGTAGCAGGAGTCTGGACCCCTACTCCAGCGTGAGATACAGTTGCTGCCATGGGGAGTGCGCCAGTCTGGGATACACCCTTCATAAGGCCCACTAATCGGACCAAAGCATCCTAAAGCATTAAGGTAGCAATAAACCCCTCTGTGACCTGAGCTAGTCCCGCTAGAACGGTCTGAGATGGAGCCCCCTCATCAATCTCTATCTGGGCTCCGCAGCTGGGGCTGCTGTCTGAGCAACGGGATGAGTCCTACCCCTGCCTCGGCCTCTGCCCCTGGTAGGAGCTATTGCTGCTGGAGGACCTGACTGTTGGTCAGCGGAAGAGGAAGCACGTGTTCTCGCCATCTGCGAGAGAATAGAAGAGTTCAATTAGTATTAGAGATAACAAGAATCACACGACAGAGTAGAAGTAAAAATTGAGTTTGTTCCTAACTTTATAGCCTCTGAGAGATAAGTACAGACGTCTTCATACCGATCCTTCAGACTCTATTAACCTTGTTCATGAATTGTGAGACCTAGGCAACCTAGTGCTCTGATACCAACTTGCCACGACCCATCCAACCCACAGGATCATGATGGCACCTAACACCATACTTTCTAGGCAAGCCAATATTAGAACTTAGCTAACCGTTTCTTTTGAAAGTTTACTTAAACACAATAGAAAATTTTAAAATAAAAAGAAAATCTAATACTTTCCAATAAATGCAATCAGGAATAATATTCGACAAGATGAAACAAACCACGAACTAATACTAACTATATAACTACCCAGGGTCTGGTGTCACAATTCACGAACTACTAAAGAATACTACAAGTATTTGGCTGAAAGAAATATATCTCTACTTTGAATGAAATAAAACAACAATCTAAATAATAAAGGGAAGACTCCAGGAATCTGCGGACGCCAGAAGATCTACCTCGTGCCTCCGTGCGAATAATATCAGCTACTACTTTCACCTAGCTCTGGCCGGTACCTGGATCTACACAAGAAGTGCAGAGTGCAGCATCAGTACAACCGACCCCATGTACTGGTAAGTGCTGAGCCTAACCTCAACGAAGTAGTGACGAGGCTACGGCGGGGTATTTATAACATAACCTGGATACAATGTATAATAAAGCAAGAAGGGAATAATAACAAATTCAACAGTACTTGCAACAAATAAATAAAATAACTCGATTAACTTTTCCAGATCTCAGCTATAACCAATCCTCACGAAAATTTCCAAGTTTCAATTTAAAATAACCGTAAGTGCAGAATATGAAATGACAACAATGAAACAATGAGTATTCCAGTCTTTATGTTTAAAAATCAGCAAAACCTTTATATCCTCCCTTATTGCTCCTTGTTGCGGTGCGCAACCCGCTCTCATCGGTCCACCCTTTTGCTCCTCCCTATATATATCACCCTTATTTCTCCTGTTGCGGCATGCGACCCGCTCCCACCAGACAATCACATCTCTTTATTTATAAAACGATTTCACAATTTAGGTCAAAGCCTTTCACAATATTTATGTCTCAACAATTGTAAGCATAACAATGTACTATTCATAAACTTCATCAATTATCATTTCACAATGAAACCAACCGGAATATATAGTAAAACACTGTCAACCAGCTCACCCTTTTATGTATCAAAATGAAGCCAAGGGAACAACCAACACTTCCATAATACTTGAAACAATACTTAACAACAAGTTGACGAAAACAAGTAGACATGGGGGCATCAATGATCATAAAACAATTAAACCAGGGATCAAATAAATTGGAAATGGGGAAGGGATCATGTTCAACAGATAATTTGGTGGTGCATAGATACTCGTCACCTCACCTATACACCACTCACATGCAATTTCACATAGCATTTAAGTTGGGGATTCATATTCCCTCAAGTCAAGGTTAAACCAAACACTTACCTCGATCTCACAAGCAATTCACTGCTCAAGCACAACTTTTCCTTTAGAATTTGCCTCTAACCCGCTCGAATCTAATCACAATTTGTTCAATATTATTAATTGTTGCTAAAGGCATTAACTTTAATGAAAAATCGTGGTTTTCCAATGTTTTTCTATCAAAAGACAAAAATCGACCCCGGGCACGCTTGGTCTAAACTCGAGGTTCGGACCAAAACCCGCTTACCCATTCTCCCTCGAGCCCGGATATACAATTGATTTTGGAATCCGACCTCAATTCGAGGTCTAAATTCCCAAATTTCGAAATTCCTAAGTTCTACCCAAAAATCCCAATTTTTACCATGAAAACTCTAGATTCTATGATGAGATCTTGTAAAAAGGTTTTAGATTGAAAGAAATTAGTTAGATATCACTTACCAATGATTTAGAAGTTTGGTTCTTTGGAAAATCGTCTATGGAGGTTTAGGGTTTGAAAGAATTGAAAAATAGGTGAAAATCCCGTCTTAAATCCTACTTAACAGGGTGCAGTTATCGCAAATGCGATCTTGCGAACCCTTCAAAGTCTCTGCTGCCTTTGCATTTGCGATATAAATGTCGCATTTGCGATATCTGGGGCCATTCGCAACTCCGGCCAAAGTTCTGCATTTGTGAGGATAGCCTTCATAGGACTCCTTCGCATTTTCGACAATATTGTCGCATTTCCCAGGCCTGCAGCCCTCGCATTTGCGAAGCCTAATCTTGCATTTCCAAGATCAGAGGCCTGTGCAAAACACCATATGCACATGTGAGTTTTCTTAAGTCTAAATCACTCCGTAGCCTACCCAAAACTCACCCGAGCCCTCGGGGCTCCCAACCAAACATGCACACAAGTCTAAAAACATCATACAGACTTTCTCGTGTGATCAAATAACAAAAATAACATCAAAACTACGAATTTAACCTCAAACTCATGATTTTACTCAAGAACACTTCAATATCACTATTTCTCAACCGGACGTCCGAATCACGTCAAATCATCTTCGATTCTCACCAAATTTCACGGATAGTACTTAAATATCATAACAAACTTGTACAGGGCTCCGGAACCAAAATACGGGCCCGATTCCAACTATTTCACACATTAATTCATTTTTTTATTTCCTTAATAATCCAGCAAAATAATTTTCTTCAAAAATTAGTTTCTAAGGCTAGGGACCTTGGAATTTAGTTTCGGGCATATGCCCGAGTCCCATATTTTACTGTGAACCTCCCGGGATCATCGGAACACAGATTCGGGTCCGTTTGCTCAAAATGTTGACCAAAGTCAACTAAAACCAAATTTTAAATTCTCAAAATTATTATTTCTCATATTTTCACATAAAAGCTTTCTGGTTTCACGCCTGGACTGTGCACGCAAATCGAGGTAAATAAAATTTCTCTTTTTAAGGCTAATGAGCCCAGAATAGCGTCTTAATTCATAAGATGACCCCTTGGGTCATCATAATTATCAACTACCACTATGCCACCCACCACCACCATACTTAACCACCACACCATCATCCTCAATCATAACTGCCACTATTATCGACTACCACCACCCACCATCCCCATCACTCCCACCATCCCCATCACTCCCACCACCATCATCTCAACGACAACCAACACTCATACACCTCAACTACCACAACTAACCACCCCATCACCATCAACAACCATAGCTGGCACTGCCCATCATTATAAACTACCACCACCTACCACCATCTTCCTCAATCACAACTACCACCACCACCCGCCACTATTAACTATCACCACTACCATCCTTAATCATAATGTATCGACCCAACCGGTTGTTTTGAGCTCTGGCGCGTCGTTCGGCAGTTTGAGGCCATGAGTAGCTTCACTTTAGATATTATTCCTTGTACGTATGGTAAAAATTGGATTTCGGGAAGTTCGGAATGTATTTGGAAAGAAAATTCTAATTTCGGAAGCTTTAAGTTGGAAGAATTGACTAAGGTTTGACTTTTAATTAAGCAATCTCGGAATCAGGATTTGAAGGTTCCAATAGGTTCATATGATAATTTCATACTTGGACGTATGTTCGGGTTGAGTATCGGATCACCTGTGAGCATTTCGGTGCTTATTATGAAAAGTTGGCATTTTGAAGGTTTAAGAATTTTTTAAGTTCGGTTTGAAGTAGATTTTTATGTTATCGATGCCCATTTAGGATTCCGAGCCTTGGAATAGGTTCGTATTGTGATTTATGACTTGCACGCAAAAATTTGGCGTCATTCCGAGTTGATTTGATAGGAGTCGGACACGCGGAAGTATTTTTAGAAGTTTTTTGAGTTCATGAGTTAATCCATGCGTTTTGGCGTCCGATTCGTGATTTTAGATGTTATTTCGGTGTTCCGATCGTGCGAGTGAGTTCGTATGATTTTTTAGACTTGTGTGGACGTTTGGGGTGGATCCCCGAGGGCTCGGGTGAGATTCAGACGTGTTCGAATGGTGAGAAGGATTCAGTTTTTCTGGTTTTTCTTTGCTGGTGTCTCAGGTATCGCAAATGCGAGAATTAGTTCGCATTTGCGAGAAAGACTTTGCAATTGCAAAGAAGCTTGATCTGGGCAGGACTCACATTTGCTAGATTTCCAGTCGCATTTGCGACCAGCCTGCCTTCGCATTTGGGAGTATTGGGTCGTATTTGCGACCATCGCACTTGCGAGTTTTTGGTCGCATTTACAACCTTGCACAGGGGAACCCAGTTTTGCATTTGTGACCTTCACATTTGCGAACCAGGAGTCGCAAATGCGACATCCGCGAACTGTGCAACAACTTTATTAAATGCGGAACTTAGGCCATTTGGTTTATTTTCATTCATCTCTTGGGCGATTTTTGGAGCTCTTGAAAGAGGTTTTTCACCTAGCACTTTGAGGTAAGTAATTTCTACACAATGTGAGTTAAATACATAGATTATGGGTAGATTAACATATATAAAAAATTTGTGAAAATCATGGGTTTAGATGAAAAACTTAGGGCTTTGATAAAAATGGGATTTAACCACGGAAATGATTATGGAATAAGGTAAAAATCATATATTTGAGTTCATGGGGTTATGGGTAACAACTTTCTTCAAAAAAATTCGGAATCCGAGCACGTGAGTCCGGGGGTGGATTTTAGGAATTCTTCAATTTGGGTCACTTTAATAGTTAGAATATGAACTTTTGAACATGTATTGATTAATTTATATACCATTTGACTAGTTTTGAATTATTCGGCATCAAGTTCAGGCTTTAGAGTGAATTTGAGACCGAAAAGTAAGCTTTGAGACGAGGTAAGTCTTTTATCTAATATTGTAAGAGGGAATTTACCCCATAGGTGATTAAATTAATATCTACTGCTAATTATGGGGGTGACGTACGCCCGAGGTGACGAGAGTCCGTGCGTAGCTACTAATTGTACTTATGTCCGGGTAGTTTAGGACCCAAATCACGAATTACTTGTAATGCTAGCATCCCTTGTTAATTGAAGTACCTAAATCATATTGGAAATTGTTAGAGGAAGTAGTAAAAAGACCAAAATTTCACGTACTTGAATTTTTGTGCGAATCGCTTGACCGTTAATAGAAATTGTACATCCTTACGTGTTAGCCTTGTGATAGCTTCTCATTCCGGAGGTTCATAAAGTGTCCTCCTTTCTTGTGGAGCGGGTCGAACGCCTCGCCACTATAGATGCATCTATGGATCGTGTCGCACGTCCCTCGGCAATGTACATGTTATTCTGGATCGTGCCGAACGACCTCGACAGAATCGTGCGTTATACCGCTAGTAGCCGAATATTCTCGAGCTAGTTTTTCCATCGATGCCCGATATTTTATGGTATTTATTATTTATTTGGTATGATATGATCACTTAACATGGTCTAAGATATTAAGGTAGAACACGAGAATGAGAAAAATAATTTATGTTTTAAAAAGGAATAATTGAAAAAGTTATGAAATTGCATATGTACTCCACTATTTCCATATGCTTCATATCTGCTCATGTTTTATTATATTTGTTTATTGGACCTCTAGTAAGTGTCAGTGTTGACCTCTCGTCACTACTTCTTTGAGGTTATACTTGATACTTACGGGGTACGCGTTGATTTACGTACTCATGCTGCACTTCTGCACTAAATGTGTAGGATCTGACAGGTTCATTGATGATTACCTTGGCGCGTAGGGACACCTGTTGAGGAGACTTTTTGTGAGCTGCATTCCAGGATACGCATCACAGTCCACCAGGTTTACATTCGGACATATGTTGTATTATTATTGTACTTCTTAGAAATTTGCTCATGCACTTGTGACACCGAGTTTCGAGGGTTTCTTTCGGGTTATTCATTGTTGTGGTTCATGTAGATTTTTTCATTTACTTTGTAAATTCTATTTTAAATTGTTCAATTAAGGAAAATTATGATAAACACTAAAATGTGTAATTAAATTGGTAAATCACCGTTGGCTTTCCTAACGGCGACGTTAGGCGTCATCACGACCTATTGTGGATTTTGGATCGTGACACATAATAGCTACCACTACCAATCACCACTAGCTACTACCCAAAACTACCACCATCAACCAAATCTACCACCAACCACTGCTTTTAGCCGGTATTCACAAGCACTACCATAGCCATCATCACCAGCAACTATCATATTTTAAAAAGCTATATATTTTTGTGATGGAATATTAGATTAATTAGTATTTTATTTGAATTTTATGTTTATTAATTTTTAAATAAATGTAAATTTTATACCCTCATATGTTAAAAGCAAACAGTCTTAATCATTTAGTATTCAGATCTTATTACATATCTTAATATTCAGATGTGTATTCAGATTCAGATTCTTAATCTTAATACACATCTTGATATTCGGACGTGTATTCAGATTCAGACGTCTTAATCTTAAAAAAAAAATGAGGCCTTAACTCCCCATGTTAAGATTCAAACATAAATCAAATAAATTAATTTACTGACAATTTAATTCATTGATTATTTCCTTTAGACTTTCGCTTAACTTATTTCATGTGATGGATACAAAATTCACCTGCAGGGTTTACACATGAAAACTTATAAGATTTCATAAAGGTATATCATCAATCTCTAGACCGAGACATGGATTCCTTCAACCAACTATTACTTCGCCAACGTATATCATCATTGTCCAATTTACCAGGCATATTCATCCACAAAAGAATTTCCCATTTTAATAAATCAAAACAATAAATAATATATGCAACTAATGATAATTATATCAAAATTAAGAGTATAAGTACGTTTAGTGGATAGAGAAGTAATTTTATTAAGTCAGTATAAAATATTTATCTCTGCTTGGTCCTTTCAATACATACAAAATGTATTAGCATAAGAAGTCAGAATTAAATCATTCCCATAATCAAGATAAATTATATTTAATATTGTGCTACAATCATTCCTGATGGTTCGTCCAATTCCATCATTTGATTGTGAACATGATCTTTATACTTATAAGAACTGATGATTTAATCTTCCATGTATAAGCTAAACTCTATCACTAAATCATCTACTATACAAGTAAATGATACAAACGAATATATGATCTATTTAAAAATTTATTAAAATTGAATAAATAATTATATAATAAATACTATATCCAAACCAAAATCGATGGTTAATAGTATATATCGCAACATTTATTCGCTACGACTATTACAAAATAAGTTCAAATAACATACTGCATGCAGGAGCGGAGGCACAAGTCGAACTAGGAGTTTGGTTGAACCTAGTAGCTTTAGTTCAAACAGTATATTTGGTGTTTAAAATTCATCAAAGATCTACAAATATCAAATTTAGAATCCAATTACTAATACTTGAAGTCGTGTACTAAAATTTAGAACCCATAAAGTTGAAATCCTGGCTCCAACTTTGACTGTGTGCCTCCGTTTTAAAAAAGATGGCAAGGCAGTAATACTAAGAGGTCAATATATCTAATTTTTCAATAAATTTGGAGATTAGATTTCTTAACTTTTTTTAAATATAGACTTTATATATTTGGAAACTAAAAGAGAAAATATATGATCAGAATTTATTATATGTAAAAAAAATTTATATATCTAAAAATCTAAGAAAAAAAAATCAGTAAAATAGTAGCTGGAAAAAGAAACGAGAGATTGCTCATATTGGGGCATTTGCATCTACACCCGCTTTTTGAGTCACGTTTTAACTTATACCCGCTTTGCAAAAAAATTTACAAGCGTACCCACTTTTCGCTTAACTTTAGGCATACGGGCCTGAAGTAGCAAAAAATTTTGCCTGAAGTGGAGCAAAACTTCAGATATTTTGCATGAAGTTTGGCCTGACTTGCAAAGGTAATCACGCAAACTTCAGCTCATAGTGCAAATGGCAAACTTCAGTTCAATAAAACAACAACATGTGTTGGCTGAAATTTTTGTTTGTAATTGCTGAACTTCAGCATTCTAGTAACTCAAGCTTTGTTTATAATTGCTAAACTTCAACATGTTTTAACTGAAGCTTTGTTCTGTATTTGCTGAACTTCAGCATGTTTTAGCTGAAGCTTTGTTCTGTTTGTGATGAACTTCAGGGCTGAAGTTTGTTTTGTATTTGTTGAACTTCAGCAGGAGCTGAATTTTTTTTTTATATTAGCTGAACTTCAGCATTCTTAGAGCTGAAGTTCTAAAACAACAATGAATTTAAAATAGACCATGATTAGCAGCGATTGATGTTGTTCATTTCAAAGATTGAAGAATGAAAAAAAATTTCGATATGAAAACAAGTTACTACAGATAAATTAGAACCAAAAATCAATGTGCCTGTAAAGCTAAAATATCTAGAAGGTTAAATTATTGTGAATAAGACCAAACTAAACATAAGGGGACAAGCAGATATATATGAATCATCAGGCTAGAACGCATAACAATATCTCAATCTTCAGCATTATGAAAACGAAGGAGGAGCTGAAGTTGTTTAAACAGTGGGTGCAAGTTAAAACTTCTTTAAACAATGGGTATAGGTTAAATGGGGGTGACCAAATAGGGCGCTCCGTGCAATTTTTACCTTCATTGCTACTTACAATTTGGTAAAACTAGCACGGGCTAGCCAGTTTTCGGACTGATCATTCAAAAATAGGCAGTGTTTGCTAAGTCATTGAAAAATAGCCATTATTTTGCTGCAACAGATATCGGTCCAGCATAATATACTGGAGTTCGGTGCACTTGTGTATGAACTTCCAACATATTATGCTGGAACTCCAACACGCGGTAAGTTCCAGCATAATATACTGGAGATTCGAGCACATGTGTATGAACTTCCAGCATAATATACTGGACCGGTATACTTTGTTGGAACTTCAGTATAGTATACTTATGCTGGAGTATTTTTCGAATTTTGAACAGTGTTTTTGTTCAGATTTATCTTTATATGAAAAGTGACTAAATTTTAATTATTTTTGAATGGTCACTTAAAGATTTGGCTATTTTTAAATTTCTCCGTACAATTTGAGGTTGTTAAGACAAGATATACCACAAACTGGTTGTCGAAAACAAAAGGCTAATTACCAACTGTATAAACTGAAGTGGCCAACTGATCGCACGAAATGTTTCAATCACAACTTCAAATAATTAGTCATATAAAGAGATGGACATTGACATATTGACATTATGCACAACTTCAAATAATTACTCATAAATGTGATGTGTGTGTATATTATAAAAGTTAGATCGTGCAATGAGGTGCAACTTATACAATTTAAAATATTGATACTTTCAAACGTGTCCAATATTTTGACTATGAACAAGCTATACAAATGTGTTCTGTATTTATTATTTTTCCAACTCATATAAAGTATTAGAGGATATTATAATTAATTAGTTTAATGGTTCTTCTGCATGTTTGTGCTCGTCTTTGATAATGATGCCAGTTTCGGAAGCTTCATTATGTTATCTTCTTTTCCCCCATTCTATTCTTGCCTTATTACATATGGAGTCATTACACTAACGATTTTTCATATATTTTAAAAAACTTTCAGAAGAAATACAACGACTTCGCCCTTTTTATGTAATTTGTAAAGATGTAAATTTAAAAAGTAAATAATTAAATCCACATGGTCGAATGTTTTTATTTTCTAGCCAAAATCCGGTGGTACATTTGAAGGGAAGGCAATTTTGAAAGTGAATAATGTGATGAAGTATAATACTTCAGGATGTCTCTGTCTGCTGTTTAGAGTCTACACCTACAGCCCACGCCATTCGCCTTGCAATTTTTCTATAGCTAAATGAGAATCGACTTGCAATAATTGACTTGCCATATACTTGGGAAAATTTCCTTTTAGATGTGATCATATTCATAGGGTAAGTCCCGTAATATTCCAATCGTAAGAAATATGCCCATTATGATTGACCAATATATACACATTAGAGATGGCAATTTCTTCATCAAAATAAGAAGCAGTCCATAAACTACAACTTCCATTTATCTTCCTTCTCTTCAAGACATGCAGTTACAAGAGAGAGAAAGCAAGAAAAAGAAAGGAATAAATCCTTTTATACAAATTTACCTAGCGTACGGCCAAGTGACAAACATTATAGAATTCTCAGCGGCAGATCATCATAGCCAACCCTCTTTTTGTGCCTTTCAAAGAGTTGTTCCAGTGCTTCAATAAACCGACTGTGCACTTCAGCAAGCTTCAGGAAAAACATGCAAGTTCAATAAATAAATCAAAACCAAACACCCCAATGTTTGTTGCATGAGTAGTGCACAATTCACGTCCCAATATTGCAAAACACGAGACAGAAACTAACAGGGTCAACTGGTATATATACCTCTTCGGCAGTAGGGTCTGGATTTTTCTTGAGCACAATAGGCCTACCAACTACAACATGCATGGGTCGCTGAAATGGTATGGGAGAACTGCAATGAAACACCATCGCATTACACAAGACAGGCAAAAAGAAAGACGTTTCCATGGTACATTCTAGGGACCGGTTGCAATCCATCATATGACTGCTCACAGGCACTACAATCAATTTGCATAGTCTGTTTAATACAATTTCAAGGTTGGTGGAAATAGTGGAAGCTCTACTAAAAAGGAGCACGGAACCAATTTTAGCAGTAAGTAATATAATGGCATACATAGGTCTATAGTGTGCAAACTGGATCCATTTAGTTCTAGTTTTCATATGCAAATGATCTCGCAAATATTAACCATGACTAATGACTGTAGCAGGCCATTTCAGAGATTGAGCACTGGCTTTCTGGTGTAGGAGATAATAGAACCTCAAACAAAGAGGTCAAGATTTTATACTGCCTTCCTGGTGTGAATTGAAAAAATAAGGTCGCATAACATACCCCAGCACGCCCCAGAAAAGTATTGGGGTGAACTTAATGAGCCTAGAGAATTCCAAGTATAATTTCCCACTTGGCTTCCACCATTTGTAGACATCAGACTGCAGAATTAAGATAAAACTGTAAGCACATATCAGGATATTTTTTCAACCAAAACGAGCACACAAGCAAGAACAATATGAAGATAAAAGTATCACAACCAAGACGGAGATTGACAGTTACTTTACTGAGGAAAATTCTGAAAAGACAATAATGAAGCACACACGAGAAAAGGAGTTTCTCCAAACCACATTAGTAACATGATTACAAAATAATACCACAAATCAAAAACAAGAGAAGCTTGACATCCCAGTTGTGAACTCAACCGAATGAGCCAATGCTTGTAATATCATCACCACACGCAAAGCTATGATCTTTCCTTAAAGAGTGCTAAGTATAATAAAATCAAACAAGATTTCCTTAGACAAAATATATATCAAAGATATGACAATTGAGTATCTTAATACCTTGCATGCAAATTTCAGTCCTCATTTAAATTTAAATCATATAGAGTGATAGATATAGTCACATAGGATAGGAAACATTTCAAGTTAAAGTTAAAGACCTCGCCAGCATTGAAGCACAAGAATATTGAAGTGAATAACCCAAAACTAAGAAACAAAAGAAGAAGAACATATCACCTGGCCGAAACAGAATACAGGAACCAGTGGTTTGCCCATCTCCATGGCAATGCGTATAAATCCTTTTCTTCTTTGAAGATAGGCAACCTATCACAGATTAATAGGGCAGTTAGATTTAGCACAATCCCATCCCAGCATACACAACTAAAGGATACTAAATATCTCATACTCTCACTTATCATTATCCCCAAAAGGTACATAAGATATATAGTAAATGCCACACCATCTGTACCAAATCACACTACCATTTCTGCTCACTAAAAAAAAAAAAAAAGTTTGACCTCTCAACTCAAATAGGAAAACCTTTTCGATTACCCACCAGCATTCAAACAAATTTAACAACAGGCCACTCTCATAACATATCAATAAAGAAATGACACAAAATAAGAAAACAACAATGGATGTTCTATCCTAAAGAACTGGACATGATCTTGTCTGACAAAAAGCGCAAATAGCAAATAGAGAGGATAAAAGGAGACAAAAGAGGCTCGTGATCGTTAGACCGCATCCTATATAAACCTAAAGATGCACTTGCCGTTGAGTGAATTGATGATTAAAAGTACAGAAATAGACCAGGAAGACCAAAAATCGGAAGAGAAAAAGTAATCCAAGACAACCTAAAATCTTCCATAATCACCGAAACCTTAGCTAACAATAGAATATAATGGAAACAAAATAAACATACAAATTAGTATGAGTTGACTTACTCAACTATATACTTTATCAAAAAAACGTACCCAAACTATTTATATAATTTTTCTGTCTCTCAACTCTATTAACTGTAGCTTAACTCTAACTATTGAGATTCAGAGAACCACTTGTCAACTATTTATTGCTTGAGACAAATGACGCTAAACAGTTTATTCACATGTTTTATAAACAAGGTGTAGTTGATTGACATTCTCAATCTTTCTAGAAGCCAAACTAGGTCACCTCTCTCGTTACAATAGTAGAGTAGCTGCCAATATCAAATGGGCTTGTAACAAGGTGTAATTAGTGATTACTAGCTATTCCTAATCAAAATTCATTTATGCAGCTACATCTAAGTTTGAGCAAGGATAGGAGGAGATGCAGTGAGTATAGCATAATATATCGGCTTGTAAACTGCAATCAAGTTTCAACATTGAACCTCTGAACCACGCTCCATATAGAATGCCTCTTGAACTCCACCTGGCACAATGATGCAGCTGTGACCAGAAGCCAAGAGGGATTTAAAACTTTTCCTTGTTGCAGGTGCAAGTCCTAACCACGTCCAGATATGCCTCATGAATGGTGTATAGAACACCTGTCATATTTTCTTCACAGTAAATGCTAGTTGTTGAAAATAGGACCAAGTACAATTAAAATTACAATTACAAGAACAAGGGATCAAGTCATACAGCTGTACTTGCTAGCACTTTGATTCTTGGGAGAGGCATGAAACCTGTAAGGTCAGCAAGTGCAACCACCCCAATTGGCCAAACAGAATGTGGCTCATATCCAAAAACTGTAAGAAACAACATCCGAGTTAGTATGAACAACAGCAGCTACTGACTTCTGTTTTTTCATTAATACTGTTATAACACAGAATGGTGTATATAGTTTCTTAAAGAAATGTAGAAACAGATTTCATCAGCCCACAGAAGAGGTTATAAGTACCAATTTAGAAAGCAGTGGAGATCAAATAATAAACTTACACAGCGCCAGGCTTTGGAAAAAAGGACAAACGATAGCAAGGGAAAAACTTAGAACAGAAGCAAACGAGAGAAACAAAAGTTAGAGGATTGAAAGATCCAAGATATAGAAAGCTCCACAAGTACTACCTGCATCTCCGTGATGCCTTATATGTAATTCGCTTACTTCTTCCCAAAAAAAAAAAAGATACAGAAAGCTCAACAAACAAAAGGGTAAGAGATGTGGACCAAGTCAGTAAGAACACAAATCATTAGATGGTCATTAGATGTCATCCTTATAGCATTTATGGTCATTAGATGTCATCTATGGTTAAGACAAAAGCAAAGCTAGCATGTCGACTCAGGTTTACATAACTTGTCATCTGAAAGCAAAAAGCATTGCTCAACTTATGTAGACGAAGAAAACCTCACTACTTACTATGCAAGAAAAGGATGGCTTATGATGGTAGTAAGTTGTTTCATATTCCTCTATTTATCCAATGTTTCCAAGTGATCAGCAAATTACAAGTTCACTAGCACTTTCACAATGTAAGAGCAATAACCAGACAGTAATGGTTTGTGGGACTGTCTGCTAGTAATATAGAAAAGTGGGGACCACAAATTTCTGCTAGTTTCTAGTTTCTATCAATGTGTTCAAAATGCTTATCCTTCTACAGGAAAGAAAACTGAAATTTGACAAACCAACTTAGTACAAATAACTTTTATAGTTCTAAAATGGGAAATGCATGATACGTTAGTTGATTCCCGCCGAATTGTCATAGCTAATTAAAGTCTTCAAAAAAAAGACAACACTTTTTTGGAGAATAAAGAATGAAAACACAAACATAAAGTTGATCTCTTATTTCTTTCGAAGTGGAGAAGATGAATAGATGTCACTAATTTACCGTAGGCCTCGTTAGGATCAAATACTTTGATGTCCTCCACGTACAAGTGCACCGGAAAATAACCACAAACATGCTTACAGATGTACCTGAAGATCCCCAATTATCACTATTAATACAGCAGCCCAAAAAAATACAAAAATTTCCACTTAATCAGATAAATAATCAGCATAATTGCACCAATAATCCAACCTCGATAATCTTCGGCCCCATTTATTTTTCTCATCAATTGGAATCAGCATAAGTATAAGCAATATTCCTATCACTCTGAAACAAAAAGTCAAAATCAGACAACTGGGTACAATGAAATATAAGCAACTAATTCAGTAAAGATAGAATTGGAGAGAAACTAACGCGAGAGCTTTAGAGAAAGGAAGAAAGACAAAGGAAGCAAGAACGATTATGAAGTTGAAATGGATAGAGCCAAGCCATAGGACCAGCGCTACTACGGTATGAAGCAAAGAACCAGAATCCGTCCCTTTAAACTCTACCGGTGTCGGAGGTGACGGCGCCGCCGGTTTTTGATCAATTACACCATCCTCCTCTATAGCCATAGCCGAAATACAAATCCAAATAACTATAAAGGAAAACCGAACAGAAAATAAAACAGAAAAAGAATGTGAATAAAGAATTGGTTGAAAGGTATATTAATTTATAGGAAGAAGGTGGGAATTAGCTAAGTTTAAAGATAACGAGGAGGCTTTCTTCTTGTTCGAGTGACTTCGCTTGGAAATCATCGTCTTCTTTTAATTTTTAACTTTATCATTATGACTTGTGATTATGAGAGTAGAAAGTCAGAGCGTGGATTGGATCTATTTACTATAGTATTCAGAACTTTGATAATACACGTGGTTTCAACAGAGGATCACAGCCTGTTAAATTGTGGAGAATGAAATTCTATTGGTCATATGCAACCGCCCAATTGTTTATGCCAAATTGAACTCTCTTTCTTTTGGTTTCTCGCCCCGATATTTGATATTCGCATTGTCCGATTATATTCAATTTCGCGTATAGAATTCCATTCGGAAGGAAGGGCTTTTACTAAGAATTTTTCATACTCAGGACTCGAACCTAAAATGTCTAGTTAAAGGAGGAGCAGCCTAGTCCGTTCCATCACACCTTTGATGGTATGCCAATTGAACTCTACTCTCTAATCTCTACCAATAAAAGTCTCTTTCTAACCCAACATTTTAGCCTAAATACTATGGTTTGTATTTGTTTTTGCAAATTTATAGAGTAACACATGTTAATTTGAGGCTGGTTAATTTATTTTTTTATGATGGTAATGTCATGTGTAACTCAATTAATTTTACTTAATATCTATTATCATCCACAAACTTAAATATTGATTAACTCACCTTACTAAAACTTAAATATATGGGAGCCTGATAAATGAGCGATTATAGGTATAGCCCCTAAATCCTTTTTTTGGTGCATAACTTTCCTCCTTTCTTTGTTTGGTAGAAGATGATAAATTTTCCGGTATGTATAGGTCTATAGGATAAGATACGATAGGGTATGTGAGATTTTAGGTGAGGAGAAACAATTTGTGCATTTTCTATGGGTTATTATTCTATTAATAAATCAAATTTGTTTCGCGTATAATTGGATGTCTTCTCATGTCCTACTTCATCTTCTTCAAAATTATAAAACTATTTTATATTGCTTAAGTTACTAAATATAAGAATTATTGATTTATGAATACGCAGAAGCCAATAATTCGAAACGGGTATTAACTCCAAGAAGCAAGCTAGAACATTGCGTGAGGCAGGAGTCTATACTCAGGAAGAAGAACAAGATGCAAGTATGAATGACAGTTTTGAACAACAAATTCAAGGAGTGCAGTGCGAATAGAGTAGTTGTATACGGTAATATATGCTTTGTTAAGTGGACGCTTAAGAGAAAGACACGTGGAATTTAAGGGGAATAGTAAAAACCGAAGATAATTATCCCGTTCGTCATTGAAAAGAATGACACTCTTAAAGATGCAACAAAACCTCATCCGATAGCATTTAATGGAGAATATTCCACAACATTTAGTGCCACTGCCCGTTACAGAGAATTAGTCATTTATGCTCACCGTTACACCTCCATCAATGATCCTCACAATTGATATTACAAAAGGACACGATCCTAGGACCTTGTTCCCTAGGCACAACTATAAATAGTGAGTTCTGTTATCATTCTAAAAGGACACGACTTTTCTGGGAAACTTACGCTATAATCGATTAAAAGCTTTATACAATTTTATCTCTTGTTCCTTGATTTCGTCATTGTTGTACCGGGAAGCTCAGCTCCCGGAATTACTGTTTTTCGTGATTCTATCTTCATTTCAAGGTTAAGTATTGTACATTTCTTTAATTATTTTATTATTTCAGGATCGGATTAATTCACTTGTCTAGAAATTATGTATAAATTCAACTGTACCGTTTTACGCGTAAACAATTTGGCGCCCACCGTAGGGCCTAGACAGCTGTGGAATTAAGTTGATCATTGCCTCTTTTACAAACGTGTTTTCATTATTTGTCTTAGCAAAAAATCACAAAAAATGACAGATAATGGTGTTAACAACACACACAATCTTGAGGCTCAAGGATATCAGCCTCATCACGAGGATTTAATCAATGACACCCACAATGAGGGGAATGATGCCACATCGGTGCATGACAGGTGGTACCCACGACATATTCGGGAGGCGACTCTCGATGATGCTGAAGAGGAGCATGTTGTTGATGCGGTAAGGGTCCCACAAGAGCAACAAGCGATCATTCTAGGACATCTCACGCGACAGGATAAGGTTATGATGGAGTTGAAGCAGGCGTTATTAAGGGCTTCCAATAACGCGAATAGACGAGGTCCAGTTCCTCCTGGTGCTCCCGCAAATCAAACAACGCAAAGGGTCGATAACCGCACCCCGAGGGGCGAGGTTGGCTTTGATGGGTCTGGGGGGAGCGGATCCGGCCCCAACAACGAGAATGATCCCTTCAAGAGAAAACTCTTACGATTTATGAGAGAAGTGAACACCTGCATGGACCAAATCCCGGGCGCACCACCGGTGTTGAAAGGACCGGACTCAAAGAAGTATACTCAGTTCCGCACAAACCAAGAGCGGCCCCAGAATTAATCCCCAAGCGATTTAAAACGCCCAATATGCCAAAGTATGATGGAACTTCAGACCCTTAGAGGCATATTACCACCTATACAACGGAGATAAAAGGTAATGATTTAGCTCCCCACGAGATTGAATCTGTTTTGCTGAAGAAATTTGGAGAGACTCTCAAGAGGGGAGCCTTGGCGTGGTATTCATTGTTACCCGAGCATTCCATAGATTCCTTTGAGATGCTCGTAGACTCTTTTATTAAGGCTCATGCCGGGGCCAGAAAGGTGCAGGCCCGAAAGGCCGACATATTCAGAATTGCACGATGAGAATCCAAGTTGCCGCAGTTCGTCACCCGATTCCAAAATAAGAGGATGTTGCTCCCGATTGTTCCGGATGAATGGGGGGCTGAAGCATTCACCAAGGGTCTAAATCTAAGAAGTTCAGACGCTTCCTGGAAACTGAAGGAAATGTTGATTGAGTTCCAAGAGACGACTTGGGCGGATGTCCATAATCGGTTCATGTCAAAGATAAGGATCGAAGATGATTAGTTTGGCTTCTCGTCGTCGGCAAAAGGACGGGAGAAGAATTAAAAAAAATCAAAAGATGATTTTGATACAAATAGACGATCTTCGAGGGGCCAGTTTTTGCCTTACGAATGAGTTGAAGGGCGCGACAGAGGTTTTCGGTCGGCAGACAGGGTCATTACCGATAGAAGAAATGATCGCGATCGGAACAACAGATCATTGCAGGACAAAGAAACATTAGGTACGCGGGATCCTTCCTACCCCAGGCTATCAGAATACAATTTCAACATCAGTGTAGTGGAGTTGGTATCAGCTATGAGAAACATCAAAGAAGTGTGGTTCCCGAAGCTGATGAGGTCCGATCCCATCCAGAGAGATCCCAACTTTTGGTGTGAGTACCACGAGAAGAATGGTCACCGGGTTGTGGACTGCCACATCTGCAGGAAGAAGTGGCAAAACTATTGAAGAATTGACATCTCAGAGAATTCTTAAGTGACCGGGCCAAGAACAACTACGGTCGCAACTAGGATAACGTGGAACCCTCGAAAGTAAGAGAAGATCCCCCGCGCCAGACGATCAACATGATCTTTGGGGGGAATGAGATCAACGGGGTCACCTTCTCTGCAACAAAAAAGATGAAGATCAATAACCCATATCAAGAGACTCCATGAAGTTGATGAAGACGACATCACTTTCACGGAGGAAGACGCAGACGGATTGTTGCTACCGCACAACGACACATTGGTAATTCCTTTAAATGTACTAGACTTTAAAATCAAATGTGTTCTAGTGGATCCAGGAAGTTCGGCCAATATCATACAATGGAGAGTATTAGAGCATGCCAAACTCACCAAAAGCATCATTCCGACCACAAAACTCCTCGCCGGATTCAACCTCGTAAGAATGACAACCCGAGGAGAGATCTTTTTGCCCACGAACACCGCAAGAGTGACGAAGACGACTACTTCTGAAGTGGTAGATGGTGACATGGGATATGATATTATTCTGGGAAGACCATGGTTGCACGAGATGAGAGTTGTACCATCGACGTATCATCAATTACTGAAATTCCCAACGCTCGCAGAAATTAAAGAGATAAGGTGCGACCAACTGGCGACAAGGGAGATGAATGAGATTTCGGTCTCCAGAAGCAAAGGGAAGGAGCACGCGGCATAGAAAATACAGGAACCAGTGCCCGCTCCTGAATCGAATGAAGTTAGACAGTGAGAAGAAGCGTTGGAATCTTATTATGTGTCGAGGTATTTCTAGGTATCAGAAAAAATGGATGCAACATAATTCACAACGGAAGAGCTCGAGCAAGTTGCATTGTTTGAAAAGTTCTTAGAAAGGAAATTCCACTTGGGGACAGGACTGCACCTCGAGCTTAGGTCTAACTTTATTGAATTCTTAAATACAATGCCGATTGTTTTGCGTGGTTTCATGCGGACATGACAGGTATCCCAACGAAGGTGGCCGTACACAAGCTAAGTTTGGATTTCAACATCCATCCGGTAAGACAAAAGAAACACCCTATTGCGGAGGCCAAGAATAAATTCGTCAAAGAGGAGGTAACTCGCCTACTTTATATTGGTTCAATTCGGGAGGTAAAGTATCCAGATTGACTAGCTAATGTAGTAGTAGTTCATAAGAAGAACAATAAATTTTTCATGTGCGTAGATTACAACGACTTGCATAGGGCGTACGCGAAAGACTCATTCCCGCTGCCAGACATCGATCAAATGATTGATACGACGGACGGGCACGAGTTAATGAGTTTCCTCGATGCTTATTCCGGGTACAACCAAATTAAGATGAACCCGGAGGATTTGGAAAAAACTTCGTCCATAACAAATTTCGGCACATATTGCTATAATGTGATGCCCTTCAAGTTGAACGCCGGAGCCACTTATCAGCAGCTCATAAACAAGATGTTTGAAAAATAAATAGGAAAAACTATGGAATTTTATATAGACGATATGCTCGTTAAGTTTTTGAACGGAGGTGATCACCTTAAGAATCTGCAAGAAACTTTTGACATCCTAAGGAAGCATAACATGAAGCTTAACCCCGAGAAGTACTCGTTCGGGGTCAGCTCCGGCAAGTTCCTAGGATTTTTGGTATCACAAAGGGGGATTGAGGTAAACCCCGATAAGATCAAAGCCATCGAAGATATCTCGGACCAGTTGTCATGCGTGAAAGAAGTCCAAAGGCTCACGGGGAGATTGGACGCTTTGAGCAAGTTCATTTCCCGGTCATCAAGGAAATGCCACTGTTTCTTCACGCTGCTCAAAAAGAAAAACAACTTCGAATGGACCTCGAAATGCCAGCATGCATTGAGAGATTTGAAAAGGTACTTTTCAATCCCTCCGTTACTTTCAAAATCGAAGGAAGGTGAAACATTGTTGGTCTACCTCACAGTCTCGGGAGTAGCAGTAAGTGCAGTTTTAGTCCGTGAGGATAAAGGTACGCAATCTCCCATTTATTACGTTAGTAAAATTTTAAAGGGAAAAGAAACTCGCTACCCGCATTAGGAGAATCTAGCCTTAACTCTCGTAATTGCCGCTCGGAAGTTGAGGCCTTACTTCCAATGTCGCCCGATAGCTGTGGTGACCACATTTTCCCTGCGGAACATCCTTCACAAACCCGAGCTATCGGTTAGGTTGGCCAAATGGGCCGTCGAAATGAGTGAATTTTACATAGAATATAAACCAAAGACTGCGATTAAGTCACAAGTTTTGGCTGACTTTGTGGTCGATTTTAGTCCGGGATTACTGCCTCTAGCAACAAAAGGCATTAACAGTGTCAGAATCGACATCGGGAGTTTGGACTTTATCTACGGACGGAGCCTCCAACGTAAAAGGCTTCGGGCTTGGCATAGTATTAACCACACCTTTGGGAGAAACCCTAAGGCAATCCATCAGAATGGTCCCTTTAACTAATAATGAAGCAGAGTATGAGGCTTTTATTGCAGGACTCGAACTAACCCGGGGAATATATTTCGAGGTCATAGAAATGAAGTGCGACTCCCAGCAGGTAGTAAATCAGGTCTACGGGATCTTCGAAACCAAAGAAGAGCGCATGCAACAATACGTAGTGAAGGTCCAAGCTCTTCTAGCTCGATTTCGGGAGTGGTCGATTACTCATATCCAGAGGGAAGAAAATGCAGAAACAGATGCATTAACCTCGGTTCATCAATGGAAATGAAGGGATTGTATTCCAGCACGGTAGTACAACTAATACACTCGATCCTGGATGAGAATAACTACTACGAGGTATACGACTAATTTGGTCTGGGATTGCAAGAATGAGATCATCGATTATCTGGAGCACAGGAAATTGCCCTAAGATTCCAAGGCATTTCGGGGGCTACGCACAAAAATAGCACGGTATAGCTTTAAAGGAGGCCAATTGTACAGAAAATCTTTCCAAGGCCCGTTGGTCGGATGTTTGGGAGCGTCTGAAGCTAAATACGTTATTCGTGAAGTCCTCAAAGAGATATGCGGAAACCATTCGGGCGCAGATTCTTTAGTGCTAAAACTGGTAAGGGCGGGATATTATTGGCCTAGAATGGAATAATATGCCAAAGATTTTGTGCAAAAATGTGATAAGTTCCAACATTATGCACCACTGGTACATCGACCAGTAGAACCACTACACTCAGTTCTGTCTCCGTGGCCGTTCATGAAGTTGGGAACGGACATCGTCATACCGCTGCCACAGGCCCCCAATAAGGTAAGGAATCTTATGATTTTCATTGACTATTTTCCTAAGTAGGTTGAAGCAGGTCCTTATCAGAAGATCGGCGAACGCGAAATGATGGATTTCTTGTGGGAAAACATAATCTACAGGTTCGGAATACCAAAAGAGAGCGTACGCAATAATGTACCGTAATTTATCAGCACAAAGATCACAAAGTTCCTTGAAAATTTGAAAATAAAGAGAATCACATATTCACCCGATCATTTGAGCGCAAATGGTCAAGCGGAGTCAACGAATAAAGTGATTATACAAAACCTCAAGAAAAGGTTGGAAGTGGCTAAAGGTAAATGGCCTAAGGAACTACCTGGAGTTTTATGGGAATACCGAAGGACGACCAAATCAAGCACGGGGGAAACTCTTTTTTCCCTTGTGTACGGAGCATAAGCCTTATTTTCGGTGGAAGTAGGAGAGCCTACCTTAAGATATTTCCAGGCAAGCGATGAGACGAACAACGAAGCGATGTTGGTCAACTTTGATTTGCTCGATGAATGGGGACTTGGCACATATAAGGATGGAGACACAGAAGTAGAGAATGGAAAGATATTAAAATTGAAGAGCCAACCTTCGCTATTTTAAAGTGGGAGATTTGGTTTTAAAAAAAAGTAACTCAAAACAGCCAGGAACTCTACGCATGGAAGCTAGGTCCTATATGGGAAGGACCTTACCGGGTTTCAGCTGTCATCGGGAAAGGTTCATACGAGTTAGAGAATCAGAATGGAGAAAAGTTGTCAAGCAACTGGAATGTGGAACACCCCAAGAGATATTATTTCTACAAACATCGTCTGTATTGAAAGTATGTGCTGCACTCTTTTTCCCTTTGTCCAGTTTTGTCCCAATTGGGTTTTTTCTGGCAAGGTTTTTAATGAGGCATCAATGGAAAGAATACTACGAAAAAAGTTTCAACGGTAGTAATAAGACCTTTAATAGCAAGGGACACAAGCGAAGAACCGCTCTGGGTCAGTTAGATAATATTTGGCTCGATAGCGAAATTCTCACCGGGAAAATGAGTTTTCTATCAAGCAAAGGTTACTCGACCGTTCACAAGTGAAAACCACTAGAGGATTGTTAGATAGTATTTTGCTCGATAACATAAATTCCTAAGGGGAAGCAAAGTTTGTTACCGAGCAGAAGATTGTCTAGCAATTCATTAGTGAGATCCTCGTAGGTGCAAGATTCTCCGTGTTCTAATTCGCATTCTTCGCATTTGAACACTTTGGGAGGGGGGGGGGGGGGATATGAGAA
>ML400862.1:48637-63966 GCA_005239525.1 Nicotiana knightiana
GGGGGGGGGGGGGGGTGATATGAGAATGCAGCAACAATGACTGCCACATCGATCGGAGCATGAAAACCGAGAACATAATTATATCATCGAGACCGAGGATTGCACGGCCAGCCCCGTAGAAACAAGTTGTACGAACTAGCCACAAGAAATGACAATTTCTCTTTAGCATAACGAATGCTTATGTACTTTTTGAAAATGTAAGGAATAAAGTAAAATCCCTTTATATTCCATCTTGTTTCTTGTTTGGTCGATGAATTGATTTTATCATTTGAAAGTTAAACAAATACTTCAAATGTTAGTGCCGTAATGAACCGGAGACGTTCTCTTCAAGAGCGCTGTAAACATAAGAGGGCCCTCTCTTATGAAAACCCTAACGTTAAAAGGTTGATTTTGGAAGAAATTATTCCTGAAATCAAAATGCCTTCGGGTAAAATACACCCAAGGCCTTGGGCAAAAAGACGCAAAAAGCAAACTTGCACAAATACTTATAAAAAACTTCACGCTAAAGGGTTGGTTTTTGGATGAATTTGTCCCCGAAACCCAAATTCTTTCGGGGAAAAACACACCCAAGGCTTTACGTAATAAGATGCAAACAGTAAAACTTGCGAAAAACACTTAGGCAAAAGAAAAAAGAGAATGCAAAACTTGCAAAAATGTTCAAACGAAAGAAAGACTCAAACAACACTTGAGTAAAAAGATGTCGTTATTTACCATAACATGCCAAAGTGGCACAGATACAAAAGTAAAAAAAAGAAAGAAAAAGATAAATTGCTACATCTCTGGAACGTGGAGGAAGAGAAGTGTCCCCGTCCCCAGGGGAAGTGGGTACATAACATAAGTTTTCTCAACAACGAGGGAAGCCACTCGACACTTAAGTTCTTCTTTGAGTTGGGTTACCTCGACAGAAAGGTTTTTCCTGGCGGATCTAACGTATTTGAGGCTAACATCAAGGTCATGGACAGTTGAACTAAAGAGCCTATTATGCTCGATAGTTTTCCCATACTTCTCCTCCAACTTGGCATGTTTCACCCCCGCAACAGCAAGCTCTTCAGTTTTGGAGTTCAAGGCTACCTCTAAGTTGGTCAATCTTTTAGCGGAGGCAGCTTCGCGGTCGGTTGCAGTAAGAACGGCATTATGGACTTTAGCCCATTTGGACCTGGCTTTGTCAAATTTTACCTTCAGCGGGCCAATCTCTTGGCTAAGGGTACCATTTCTTGCTCGCTTTGCTACAAACGAGTCTCCAATATAGTCGCCTCAGCAGCTTTGGCTTCCAATTATGAGAGGCGAGAAGTAGTTTTCTCTCGCTCGGCCAAAAGTTGATCCCGTGCGGTGGTAAGTTCTTCCTTTTTCCGAATCAATCTTTGGAGGCCCTCAGAATCAAGAAAGTTGACCTACAAAATAAGAGGGGCAAACTCAGGATATTTTTAGGCAAAAATAGAAGAAATAACAAAGGAAGTAAAGAATGTACTGCGGCGTTGTGCATGACATTGTTCAACAAGCACTCTCCCGAGAGAGTAATATTCCTCATCTTTTGCGGATCTTCAGAGGGGGAAACATAATTTTGCCCTAAATTCTCATGAACTGGGGACTGGGGGAGAGGAGCATCCTCTTCTTAGACAGATGCGGCCGGGGGAGATAATGTAGCAGTTGCTGATGGAAGAGTTGGTGAAGAAGGAGATGAAGTTGATGGCGATGAAGGGTGAGAAGAAGCTGTGACAAATGAAATTCTAGTTGTTGGTTGCTCGCCAACCAAAGACAGAAAGGGCCCAGTACTCAGCCCCGCAATACTGGACAAAACGACTGGGACCCAAAAATGGGAGTTGGCATTTTATAACATCTCAAGCTCCCCCCAAAGTGTCGAGACATCATCATCGATTAGTGTAACTAACTCAATATGTTGAGCATTCTGTTGAGTTGATGTGGACCGTATCCTTCTACGTAGAGAAGCTTCCCACTATCCTCTCCATCATCATCGATCATCACGGTGTCTATGACCGACCCGGGAGGAGGTCTAGTCACCACGACTTCCAGAGACAACTCTGCGACAACAGTCTTCGCCCTCTTATTCTTTTCCCTGGATGCGGAGGAACGTGTTTTTTTTGGTTGCTTATCCTCCGGCCAGGGACTCCGTGAAGAAACATTTGTACCCAAAGTGGGCTCAAAGACACCTATTCGAGTTAGTGCCTCCTAAAGCAGCCTTGTCGTGTCAGCAGGATAAGCCAAAATATCCTCCTCGGAGACGACAACCGGACGCGTAGGTAGACCTGATTTCAGAAAGAGAAAAAAAGGGAGAAAGGATTAATCAATTTTTTCGCGCAAAAAACAAGAACGAGATGAGTCTAAGTTACCATGATTTTTGGTCTTCTACCCGTATTTGAGGTCCAGTTCTTTCCACGTGCGGGTTTCAGGCGTAGTAACGTCCAAGATTTTTTGGACCCAGTGGGCCAAGCCTCCAACCCTAGTTGGAACCCATCGAGTTGCTGAAATAGGCAAAGGGAGGAGGATCAATACGGATATGAAGAAATTTCTAGTAAAAGAAATATTAAACAAGGAGATTACGAGTGCGGTTCCATGATTTTGAAAAGGATGAAGCCATTGTCGGAATGATATCATTGGTGGCGACTGCAATGAACCATTTCATCCACCAACGGTCATTGTCATCACCCATACTAGATAATAGAACATGGTGGCCGTGTTTGCTGAAGTTTTTCGTTCCCCCGCGGAAGACTTTAGTGGAATAGAGATTCATCACATGAGCTAAGGATAGATCCTATCCCGTATCTTAGAACGAACGCTGAAGACAAGCACTCGTTGTCCACACATAAGCACTTACTTGTGCCAAACACACCTGGTAGTGGAGACATAACTCCGCAATAACGGGGTCAAGCTCTTCACTTAAAGAAAACACCTCCAAAGTAAAGGGATACATGTAAAAGTATGTAAAACCCTCTCTGGGTAAGGTTACTCACTCTGTTAGATCAGGAGAAACAATGTCCAATTCTTGACATCGACAATCTTCTTTCACAACAGAAATACTGGACGGACGGATGGAAGAAGAGTATCTACCAATGGGCCATGTGCCAGGTTTACCTGAATGGAATTTCTCTTCGAATTCTTTTGTGGTAACAAGACTTCTAGGGATGATAATGCCCACTGTTGGAGGAGCATCATCCTCGCTTTGTTCTTGTTCTTTGAAGAACTGGTATTCTTCGAATAAAAAGCCATTATATGTTATGGATAAAGGAAAAGCTTTTTCATTGAAGAAAGTTAAAGAAAGGTTGAAGAACAATAAAGAGAATTTTAGAGATTTTGGAGAGTTATGGAGTATGAATGAAGAAGGTTGGTGCGTATAAGTAAATGTTTAGGTGGCTAAACTCGTGGCCATGATTACCTCGATAACCGGCAAGTTATGTTGCATCGTTGGATGACGCATGTTCGGGCATTAAATGCGGAAAGACGTGCGCCTAATCAAACGTCAGAAGCTTTTAAGAAGGAATCATAGTAGTTCCCACCAAAAAGAGTATTTCTACCAACTTTCTGGTGACACAATGTTATGTCACCGGAAAGCAGGGAGACTATCTGTATAAGGTAAAATATGCTATGCTAAGTGGCCGCTTAAGAGAATGACACGTGGAACCTAAGGCGGGGGATAGTTACAACCGAAGGCAATTATCCCGTTCGTCAACGGGAAGAATGACACTCGTAAAGATGCAATAAATACCCCCTCCCTCGCCCAGTAGCATTTAATGGAGAATATTTCACAGCATTTAGTGCGTTGCCCGTTACAGAGAATTTGTCATTTATGCTCACCGTTACACCTCCATCAATGACCCTCATAATTGACATTAAAGAAGGGCACAATCCTAGGACCTTGTTCCGTAGGCGCAACTATAAATAGTGAGCTCTGTTATCATCGCAAAGGGCACGACTTTCCTAGGAAACTTACACTATAATCGATTAAAAGCTTTATACAATTTTGTTTTTATGTTCCTGGATTTCATCACTGTTGTGCCCGGAAGCTCTGCTCCCGTCTTTCCTAAGTATTGCGGATTTCTTTAATTATTTCATTATTTCAGGATCGAATTAATTTACTTGTCTAGCAATCACCTATAAATTCAATTGTACCGTTTTACGGATAAACAATAATCAAAATGGATTTGACATGTGAGGTTAATCGGAATTTTTTTTACCTATTTCAAGTTTAAACCCTTAAATAAATTTTCTGGCTTCACTATCGATGTGACAACATTTGACTATGTACAATATCAGATATCCCCGAAGCGAGGACACTATACACAAAAAGATAACTCGTGTTTAAAAGTATTACTAAAATAGAAAACAATGACTTACTATACTATTTTTTGGATTGTCTTAAAATTGGAGTATCAATTTTCTGAAAGAAAACTAATCTCTTGTGCATTATCCAATATTCTCTATCATATCAAGGTCCTCCTTTTTTTACTAAATTCTTCAAAAAGTTTACTTTGTCTACATTTTAGGACCACATATCAAATACAGCAGAATTATTGCTACTGTAACGTCGGGGGTGAATTGAGAAAGAAAAGAACTACAATATACAAAATTTGCAATCAAATATCTAAAAATTGAATACATTAGCGATGAATTTCTTCTTCTCACATAGTATCAGTTTGGCTTCCACAAAAAGAAATCCGAAATTTTGCTTCCAAGAGTTATATGAGCGTTTTCAATGTGATTTTTTTTTTCTAGCATTAAAATATCATAAAAGACCATGTACCTCTTATATGAAGTATCGTTAAATCATTATCCACGTCTCTTGCTCCAACCAGCATTCATTTCACTCTTTACTACTCTGACAATCACCGAAAAATCACAACGAGAAAAAAAATCCCTAGTCTCAGTATAGCTATGGCACAAAACACAAGTCACGCAACTTATTTTTTGAAGGCCATAATTAATCATGGACCATGAAATTCGTTGTTGATTCTCCAATTATTATCTGATAGTTCAAAGATGTAGTTATTCCTTCATTTTTTGGCTGAACTTTTGAGTTTGGGACACAAATTTGTGTGTACAAGCATCTTGCCATCTTGGTCACATTTTCTTTCTAAAATGAAAACTCTCATGTTTTGTTGAAGAGTAACTTAAGTTTATAAAATGAGAGTTAAGTTTGAATAAATTTAATGATTAAAGTTTATATTATTCCAGTTAAACTTATGTCACTAAATAATATGAGCAAAAGAACATTTATAAATTGCGCTGGAGAAAATATTACACGTTTACAATATGGGTTAACCCATGTTCAACCAGCCCATTTGATACCCAACTCGTTTTTGACCCGCATAAAATATGGGTGGATTGAGACCCAACCCATTTTTAACCCGCTCAAATCCAACCCGACATGCCCATTTGCCACCACTAATCATGGTAGAAATGCATCCGGATACATGGAGTTGCGGATCCAATCTTGGTTTTTGGGTTTGACAAATAAATCCAATTTTATGAGATATTTGTAAAAAAAAAATATATAGATAAAATTAAATATAAAATTATAGAATATTGTGATTTAGTAGTCAATGAAGTGAGTTAAGAATATAATTCTCATGTTTAAATCTTAACAGAGGCAAAAACACAAGTGATTTCTTCTTATATGTCCAAAGTTTAGCGGACGGAAAAACTCCCTTTCTTTATAGTTTTCTAGTTCGACTAAGTGACATTGTAACCTCAACGTACTTTTTTTCTTACCGTAACATAGTCCTTCGCCACTTCAAACGGGCTGATAGGTAATTGGTGGAGGAAGGTAGCATATATCCCTAGAATTAATTGAGATGCACACAAGCTAATCCGAAGATCATGTTATAAATATATAAAAAATCCGAACCAACGATATGTAAAATTCTAGATCAACATTGAATATGATGGGTAAGAATCACAAGTTCACAACCAATTATGGATGAGTCGAATTCAAGCAAGAATCAAACTAATTAACATACAATTCATTTAAAGCTACAAGCCCAAATTTCTGTTGATCATATGAGGGTTCAAATAATTAATCTGCTACAGGTACATATTGCTTTAAAACAGAAAAACAAATAAGGTAGTAGATCTCTGTTGTCTTCATGCAAATACATGCAAAAGCGACGATTCTGCATTTCAGCAACAACAAAATCAGAGGTACACGTACATTTTCAGACTTTAACATCTCACATGGAGCCAGCCAAGCCATTTTCTGTAGGATTTACTTGGATGCGTTCTCATTTTAGCATTACCAACAACTTTGTCATCTGTTTTCTCACCTAAAGATGCTGCTTTACTAGTCGAGGCTTCTTCCTGCCAAGTAACAATATTATATGTAGCCATTAATTAATGCCTGGGGAATTTATGCTCTCACTATGTGAATTACAGTTGGGTGTATCATGTATGACATAATTCTTTCAGGATTTTTAAAACTTGAATTACATCAAGAATACGATGTGAGTATTTGGGAGTGATAAAGAAATATAAAGTGTTAGTGTGTATAATTTGGATGTAAAATACATATATTCAGTTAGAATACTTTTAGATATAGGTTGTTAATACATGATTATCTTAACAAACATAGCATTTTCTGAACAGGCACTTATTTTATTACTTAGCTTTCGAATTCAAAAATTAAATACATTTAACTATATAAAGCTGAAAAAAGTTACTGCAACACGTGTTTTATTTCAAGTGTACATGTTGTATTCTATCAATGAGGTATAGTAACTTATTTTTTTCTCCTCATTATTACTAATTAACTTTTCTCAATCACTAACTAAATGATAGTTCAAATAATGCTTTCCAATTAATATGAACGAGATAAACTTCACCAAATCATGCGTTGATTATAGTAATTAGTTGTATGTTATCCTTGTATGTTTACCTCGAGTTGCCTCTCCTGGAGATTGGCCTTTTCATCTTCTTCAGCTGTATATGCAACTGAACCATGCCTTGATGACTTTGTTGAGCTCGACCTTGACGTGTTTCCTTCATCCATTTCTAACCTTAACTGCAAGGAAAAATTAAAAACACAACAACATGACCAACATCATAATTCTGCCGCACAAACAAAATAGATCGTGATATTAAAAGTTGTAATTAACCATGATTTTGACTATAGGTTTTTGGCAATTTTTTTTTCAAAATGTTTTAAAAACATTGTTCATTCATGGAATATAAATATATATATATATATATATATTTTTTTTTTTTTAATTTTAAGTTCTCAAAATTTGGTTTAGTACAGTTTTTTGAGTGAAATTCTTTCTTATACTCGCAAAATTTATATATATCTTTTCAAATATAATACATGTCCACACACAACGTAACTTCTAAAAAATATTTTCCAACATAATTTAAATTTTTTTTTTTCAAGTTTCAACCAAATCTATGTCAAAAACGCTACCTACGTCTCCTAGTTTTCTAGTAACCTGCGAAACTCGGTTCTCGAGCACTGTGAGCCGCTCTATGAGTGTGCCTTTGAGATGAACTTGTTCCAGAGCAGAGGATAGAGTCAGAGTCTGAGTCTGAGTCTCAGTCTCAGTCCGAGTCTTGCACTTTTCCTCCTCTTCTTCTTCTGCTGCTTTCTTTACGACAGTATTTAGGGAATGTCTTCCTGAAAGCCCATGTTTCTCTTCCAGAAGCTGCAGCTGCACATAATCACCTTTTAATTTATTCAATAAGAAGACAGACTATTTGTTCACAACTTGTATTGATACAACCCATGAAGAATTTGACAAAAGAAAACTCTTTTGTCGAATAAAGCTTAGTGGTTGAAATAAGGTCACTAATTCTCTATTCCGTCTGGCCACAACCTCTTTTAATTTTTCAACTTCTTTCTTGAACCCCTTAGCAAAATCGTCACCGAGTCCATATCCCAAAAACTAGCTATTGAGGTACTTAAGTTTTAAAAAAAAAAGATACTCAAGTTCCATATTTCATAAGGGACCATAACATGCATGTATGGACTTTAATTTGATCTTCTCAGAGATTATTGTATTAAGTTTCATAATTATCAAAAAAAAAAGGGGAAAGCAAACTAACACAGTTTTGGTGAAACAGAAAAAGAACTTACCAAGAAATCCAGTCGATCTAATCTTGGTATAACAGGCAAGGAACAAATTAAGTCTTTATTCTCGAGCTGGTTCATTGTTTCTAAAAGCCGGGATCTTTTTCTTTTCTGGGGCTTATTGTCCTCTCTAGCTTCTTTTTATTATGGAGTAATTAAGTACGTAGTGTTTGTGCATATATATATATCACAAATTTATGACTTATCTGCTATAGGTGAACAATAATTAAAGATGAGGACACTGCGGTCTTGAATATTGAGGTGGCAAAATCTTTTATAGTTTTTAAAAATGGTAAAGAATTAGTTGGTGATGTTAATAGAAGCTCACTCAAAGTGAAAACGAGGGGAGTTGGGTTTATTAAATGGCAACTCCCACGCCATACCCTTTTGTCACCATTCATTATTCGTCATCGATCTTTGACTAGTAGATTTTTTTAATCCTTCTTTTTTCCTTTGGATTCTAATCCCAACGTCGCATATATAATACAATAGTATGATAACAAAGATCAATCTCAACGACGTGCCGGTTTTTTCTCTCCCTATAGCTCGTTACGTCTACGTGCACATTTGTCTCCACAAGGAATATGATTTTCGTCATTGTTCGGCTATTGTTATCATATTGTCAATCAGTTTAAGTTCTATTCATATTACACAATCATTGTTAGATAAAAAAGTGTTTAGAGGTAACTGAGAAAAAGGCTAGACATGTTAGAATCGGTCAAATAACATTAAACGTGTAAAAGTTTTTATATAGTTAATTAAATTCAAGAGAGAACACTTAGAATCCGGTTCATGCTGAAAGACTGTAAAAGAGAAGAAACAATTTTGTGGAAATTTTTTGTGTATTCATTTTGTACAGAGACAATATATATATATAGAACTATTGTAAGAAAAATAAAAGAATCAAAATAGCTATCTATACATGTGTCTAAATCCTATTTGCTAGCTAATAACAAAATATTTTCTCTATGCTATATACACGTTCCATGTGACAGATTTTTAAGATTGGGATCCAATGTTGTTCAGTTATGAAATAAGTTGTGATGTTGCTCATCTGAACGACTATTATTTAATCCATAAGTATACGAAACGCTCTCATTTGTCTGAAAACCTAGAAATTTCTTTCCCTCGTCTTCTTCTTCTTCTTCTTCATCATGAGAGATAGCAGCTGCCATTAATGGCTTCTTCTCAATATCCCTCTCAAGGTGAAGGGTAAAGAAATTACTCCCAGCTTGCCAACGGCGGATCTTTGTGAAGGCCCTAAGAGAGATTTGGTGAATAGATCGGCGAGTTGAGACGAGGATGGAACATAAGAAAGGGAAATGAGTCCGGAAAGAAAGTGTTGCCGAACGAAGTAGCAATCGAGTTCCACATGCTTCATTATTTCGTGGAAGACGGGGTTTTGAGAAATGTTGATGGCTGCTTTTCTATCAGAGAAGACCGGAACCGGCAAGGACGGCGAGATGGAGATATCTAAGAGGAGACATGTGAGCCAAGTGAGCTCAGCGACAACTCTACGCATGGAGAGATACTCTGTTTCGGTTGACGATAAGGAAGCAAAGACATGTTTCTTCGATTTCCAAGAAATTGGAGATCCCCCAAGAGTGATGTAGAACCCGCTTATAGATCATCGACTTTCTGGACAAGAAGTCCAGTCGACGTCACAAAATGCTAACAAAGAAAGTGGCGGATCTGAGTTTAGAAGAATCCCTTGTCCTTGGTCTAATCTCAAGTAACGTAATACTCGAAGTGCAGTTGTGAAGTGAGAGGATCGTGGTTGCTGTATATACTAACTCAATTTCAACACTACGAAGGAAAAATCAAGCCTTGTGTGGGTTAAATAGTTTAGATTCCCCACAATGTGTCAATAAATGATGGGATCACTAAGCAAAGGTCCTTCTTCGGCATGTAACTTGACAGAAGGCTCCAGAGGTGAAGAAACACAGGAGAGATTAGAGACACCAAATTCCTTCAATAAATCTTTAACGACCCGATCGGTCGTTACGAGAGTTATAACCTATATTCCCTCATTTATTATTCTTTATGTGCTATCCAGTTGTGTTGTGTCAGGTCGGTTGGCTCAGGTTCGGAGCGGAATGAGACACTTAGTCTCCTATTTAGAAGTTTAAGTTGGAAAAGTCAACCGGATGTTGACTTATGAGTAAACGAACTCGAATTTGGATTTGGATTTGGATTTTTATGGTTCTGTTAGCTCCGTTAGGTATTTTGGACTTAGGAGCGTGTTCGGAATGTAATTTGGAGGTCCGTTGTAGAATTAAGCTTGAATTAGCGAAATTGGAAATTTGGTGATTTTTGGTCGGCAGTGAAAAATTTGATATCGGAGTCGGAATGGAATTCCGGGAGTGGGAGTAGGTTCGTAGTGTCAGTTGTGACAGTGTGCAAACTTAGAGGTTATTCGGACGAGGTTTGGTAGGTTTCGACGTTGTTTGCAGAAATTTAGAAGTTCTTAGGCTTCAATCCGAGGTTAATTTAATGTTTTGATGTTGTTTTGAGTGATTCGGAGGTTCGACTAAGTTCGTATGTTGATATGTGACTTGTTGATATTATTGATTGAGGTCTCGAGGGCCTCGAGTGTGTTTCAGGTGGTAACCGGATCAAGTTTGAAGTTGGAGAAATTGCTGAAGTGAGTTGTTGCTGGTGTCATCGCACCTGCGAGGGTTTGGACGCAGGTGCTAGGCCGCATGTGCGCCGTAGAAGTCGCAGGTGAGGGCAGTGCTGGGCTAGGCAGGATGCACATGTACGAGATAGTGGTCGCATCTGCGCGCCCGTAGGTGCGAGACCTTGAGCACAGATGCGGAAAGGATGGAGTTGGTTAGTTTTCGCAGAAGCGGAGTGCGAGTGCGTAGGTGCGTGATCCGCAGGTACGAGATTTTTCCGCAGATGCAGATCCTGGGATTCTAAGTGAGTTCCACACCTGCGATGAATTTTCCTCAGGTGCGATGTCGCAGAAGCGAGAATTGGTCTGCATTTGCGGAAGGCATGGGCAGAAAGTATAAAAAGAAGACTTTGCGAATTTTGGGTCATTCTTCACCATTTTCAGTCGATTTTGGAGCTTTTTGGAGGGTTTTGAAGAGGGAATCAAGGGGGTTTCCATTGAGGTAAGTCACTTAAGCCTAATACTCGTGATTATGGTAATTTTCAGTTGTTTAATCATGTAATTAGTATAAATTAGGGATGAAAGTGAGGAGATTAGGACTTAGAAATTGGAGAGTTTGATTTGGGGATTGAGGGGCCAAATGAGGTCGGATTTTGATAAATGTGGTATGGTTGGAATCATGAGTGAATGAGGTTTCTAATTTTGTAAATTTTTTCGGATTTCGAGACGTGGGCCCGAGGGCCGAGTTCGAGTCGAATTCGGGATTTTGGTCTAATGTGATAGTTTTTCTTGTGGAATTCATTCAATTAGCGTATATTGATGGTATTGTACTGATTGTTAATATATTCGAAGCATTTGAAGGCCGAGTCGAGAGGCAAGAGCATCATGGGTTTGCGATTTGACCGGTTCGAGATAAGTAACGATTGTAAATCTGGTCCTGAGAATATGAAAACCCAGATTTCGTATCATACTACTATTTTGAGGTGACACACATTCTAGTGACGAGAGTGTGGGTGTGCACCATTGGAGATTGTGACTTGTTCCGTCGCGTAGCAACTGTAAAGTTGCATATTTTGTTGAAACTATATGATATTTATGTGTTTTAGAAAGAGTTTCTGTAAATTGAGCTGAATGCCAGGTTTGGGCTCTGTGCCAGTACTGTTTGGACCCTCAAGGGCCTTTTTCTTATTATCCTCTCACTGTTTTCGGTTGGAAATCTATACACAATCATGATTAAAACTTTTTACTGCATAAATCAGTTTTATTACTCTTTTTTGATGCACGTAAATGTTGTTTTGGCTGAGTTCCCTGTTTTTATTGAAAGCCCGAGTGGCTTGTAAGGTTTATGACTGGGTGAGGCCGAGGGACTGGCTGTGAGGATATTGATACCATAGCATGTGGGTTGTCCGTGAAACAAATGAGTTGTCCGTGCAGATCCAGATATTGATACTATAACACGTGAGTTGTCCGTGCGGATCCAAATATTAATATTATAGCACATGAGTTATCCGTGCAGCACGTGAGGTGTCCGTGCAGATTAGCGCTTGGGTTGTAGGAGCCCCTCCGAAGTATGAACACCCCTAGGGAGCGCAGGTACCTACTGAGTGCTAGTGTCAAGTGCTGAGTGACTGGGAGGCATGAGTGATGGTGAGGTATGCCCGAGGGGATCTTACGAGTGATTGTGAGGTATGCCTGAAGGGCTGTTTATGAGTGACTGTGAGGCTTGCCCGAGGGGCTGTTTATGAGTGATGTTTTTCCCGAGGGGCTGTTTATGATTTTCATCACTTTTACTCTCTTTTTCATTGAGCCTCTATTGAAAACTGTTGAAGAATATCTTTAAATGATTTTTCACCGAACCTGGATTTTTCACGAGATGATTTGACTCAAATACTGATTTGAATGTATGTTGTAATTACTCTGTTTTGATGCACATAAATTTTGTTTTTGGCTGAGTTCCCTGTTTTTTTTACTGAAATGCCCGAGTGGCTTGTGAGGGTTATGAATGAGTGAGGCCGAGGGCCTGATTTGGTGAGGATATTTATGGGATAAGGCTGCATGCCGCAACATGTTTGATTTAAGACGAGGGCCTGAGTGATTTATGCTTTGATTTGACTAGATATAGCGCTTGGGCTGAAGGAGCCCCTCCGGAGTCTGTACACACCCCCAGTGAGCGCATGTANTTGAAAGGACTCGACCTGTATTTGAGGAACCAATATCCCTATGACCAAATTCTCAGCTGTAGGTTGTGCCCAGTCGTATAAAGGAGCTTCAGCGACTGGGTCCACCACATCATCCCCATGATTATTCCGGTTGTGTTGATCTTCCATGTCGGTTTCAATTTGTTCAATTTGTGGTTGATGTTTGCTCTTTCGGTTGGTCCGGTTTATGGTCCTGAAAACTTTCTCAGGGTCTGATAAGGCTTCAATCACTTCACCAGTCCTCGATGAGCTTCTAGGCATGCACCTGCAACACTTTAGCAAACGTTAAACGTTCAATGTGAAAACGAAAACTTTAAAGAAAATTGACTATGTTTCAGAATTTTGTATTTCTTTCAACTCAATTGATAATACCGTTAATTCCCCGGCAACGGCGCCAAAATTTGATCACGCTCAACTATGTCTTNGCCCGAGGGGATCTTACGAGTGATTGTGAGGTATGCCTGAAGGGCTGTTTATGAGTGACTGTGAGGCTTGCCCGAGGGGCTGTTTATGAGTGATGTTTTTCCCGAGGGGCTGTTTATGATTTTCATCACTTTTACTCTCTTTTTCATTGAGCCTCTATTGAAAACTGTTGAAGAATATCTTTAAATGATTTTTCACCGAACCTGGATTTTTCACGAGATGATTTGACTCAAATACTGATTTGAATGTATGTTGTAATTACTCTGTTTTGATGCACATAAATTTTGTTTTTGGCTGAGTTCCCTGTTTTTTTTACTGAAATGCCCGAGTGGCTTGTGAGGGTTATGAATGAGTGAGGCCGAGGGCCTGATTTGGTGAGGATATTTATGGGATAAGGCTGCATGCCGCAACATGTTTGATTTAAGACGAGGGCCTGAGTGATTTATGCTTTGATTTGACTAGATATAGCGCTTGGGCTGAAGGAGCCCCTCCGGAGTCTGTACACACCCCCAGTGAGCGCATGTACCTACTGAGTGCGAGTGCCAAGTGTTGAGTGACTGGGAGGCATGAGTGATGGTGAGGTATGCCCCAGAGGCTGTTACGAGTGGTTGTGAGGTATGCCCGAGGGGCTGTTTACGAGTGACTGTGAGGCTTGCCCGAGGGGCTGTTTATGAGTGATGTTTTTCCCGAGAGGCTGTTTATGATTTTCATCACTTTTACCCTCTTTTTAATTGAGCCTCTGTTGAAAACTACTAAAGAATATCTTTAAATGATTTTTCACCGAACCTAGATTTTTCACGAGATGTTTGACTTAAATACTGATTTGAAAGTATGTTGTATTTTAGTAAGATTTCATAAGTGGACTTTATGTATTTTACTACTCGTCATTACTGTTCAATCTTTATTTGTAGTTGTTACTTACTGAGTTGGCGTACTTGTTGATACCCAATTTTTTCCTATATTATTTTCAAAATGCATATATATCTTCAAAACAATGCATGAGCATTGATCACGCTCAACTATGTCTTATAGAAAGACTAAATGGGCGCTGCAAATATAATCTGGGGTATTACACCCAAAGTCGATCCCACAGAGAATTGTACGTATCAATTGAGTCTATAAAATACTAAACTAGTGTTTAATCAATTTTCTCAAGACTTTTGAATATCAATTTGTGTTGTTTAACTAATTCTACTAACAAAATAATAAACTAGTAATTGACTAACAATTTAATGTAAACAATGATAATAAAGGTCTAAGGTTATGGTTTCCCCCGTTGGTGAATTCTTTCTCGGATACTTCTTATAGCTTGATTAATCGTCTCTATCAATCATGAACACTCTATCTACCATAAATCTCTCTCAAGTAATTATGATAATTTACTAGACGCACTCTCTCAAGTTACGCTAGCTAGATTGCATTACAGTTCACTTAGATTGCACCCGAAGTATCGTTATCTCTAATCCAACCTCTAAACCCTCGGTTATGACTTTCGTCTATACTCTGGGAGTGGTGTTGTTCAAACAATTACCTAAATATGCACTCTCTCTCAAGTAGATACATACTAAATAGGCACAGCTAATTGATGGCCATTCAATTAACTACAATAAGAACGTAGTTGAACAAATAGAGAATAATCAATCAAAATATATTAATATTACAAGAAATTCATCCCCAACGGGTTCTACCAAAACCCTAGATTAAAAACTTAGCTACTCATGTTTAGAAAACACAAAACTACAAGAAATTGCATAATTGAAATATAAAGTAAGAAATACTAGATGTAGAACTCAATGTTCTTGCACTTCAATGGAATTTTCTTCTTGTCTACTTTGATTCACGAAAATCCCCTTTGTAATTGTGTTTTAGGAGTCTATTTATAGGTTTAGGGTGAACCCTAACTGTGTAGGAGATGTCTATTTCACTTGGGACACACTTAAACCCGTCAAAACACGATTTATGGCCGAACTGGGGACCTGGCATTTGGACCCAAAGGCCTGGCTAACGCCAGGCAAGGGCTGGC